>BQNB010054648.1:0-39454 GCA_026074375.1 Tanacetum coccineum | reverse complement strand
AAAACTTTTGAACTTCTGATCGAACTTCATTTACAGCCTCGTATCATTATTAAATGACATTTCTAAGACCGTAAATGTTATTGATTTTTAGAAGACATGTCATTATTACCTCTTTTTTATATTTTTCTCATTTTTTAATTTTTTATTTGGTTTTAAGTGTTTTATATTTTTGTATTTTATTTTTATAAAGGTTTTCTAAAAATAAAAATAAAAATCTTTTTGGTTTTTCTGGTTTTTAATATATATATATATATATATATATATATATATATATATATATATATATTATACACAAGATATTAGAATAGGTACCACCACTATTCTTCAGCTTCATCTGCCAATTGTTTCAGGGTCTCCGGAGTAAAACTTCGCATTCCCATCTTGTTGATAAGAAATTCAATTCTTTCTCTGCCAAGGGCTTTTGTGAAGATGTCCGCTAGCTGATACTCCGTATTGACAAAATAAAGCTCTACTAATCCGTTCTCAACTTGCTCTTTTATGAAGTGGAATCTGATGTCAATATGTTTTGATCGAGAATGTTGAACATTGTTACAACATAGGCAATAACGCTTTTGTTATCACAGTACATTGGAATTTTATTGAATCCAAGGCCATAGTCAGTAAGCTGTGATCTCATCTAAAGGACTTGAGCATAACCAGACAAAGCTATATATTCAGCTTCCGTACTGGATATCACATCGCTTTTCTGCCTTTTTGATGACCAGCTAACAAGTCTGTCTCCCAATAATTGCATACTTCCAGATGTACTTCGTCTAGTATCTTGGCAACCCGTGTGATCAGCGTCTGCATAAGCTGGTAGAGCAATAAAAGAATCCTTTGGATACCAGAGTCCCCTATTAACGGTTCCTCTTAGGTATTTAGAGATTCTTTTTATAGCGTGTAAGTGCTTTTCGGTAGGCTTTGCCTGATACCGAGCACACATGCATACAACAAATGTAAGGTCTGGTCTACTGGCTGTGAGATACATAAGGGTGCCCACCATTCCACGATAGTGTGTAGGGTCAACGACTTTCCTTTGTGTATCTTCATCCAGTTTGGATTTCTCCACCATGGGAGTATTTACGGGGTCACAAGATTCCATACCATATTTTTTCAAAGATTATAGAGCATATTTAGACTGGTTTATAAAGATGCCTCTAGGACTTTATGAAATCTGTAGTCCTAGAAAAAAATGATAGTTTGCCCATCATCGACATCTTAAATTTTGAACACATTATTTTTGAAAATTGTCACATAGTTCATGTGTAGTAGACGCAAAGCTTATTCATCAACATAGATTTCTGTATAACAGGAGAATAGCTTTGCCATGTCGTTTGAAGAACATTGTGGTGATCCTAGGTTCCTTTAGAGAATTCCTAAGAGAGTAGAAACTTCGACAATAGATCGTACCACGCGCAAGGAGCTTGTTTCTCCCCATAAAGAGCCTTCTTAAGCTTGTACATGATTCGGATTGTCTTGATCCACAAACCCGTCTGGTTGGCGAACATAAACTTCTTCGCGTAGAATGGCATTTAAGAATGCCGTCTTAACATCCGTATGGTAGACGATCATATTCATGTGAGCAGCATATGCGAGGAAAATTCAAATAGCGTCAAGTCTAGCCACTAGAGCAAAGGATTCCTCAAAATCAATTCCCTCTTCTTGACGGTAACCACGAGCAACCAAACGAGCCTTGTTCTTTAGAATGCCTCCTAATTCATCAAGTTTCACCTTGTAAATCCATTTTAAAGTAATAACCATCACTTTATTTGGACGAGGAACGAGTTCCCAGACTTCAAGACGTTTAAATTCTTTTAAGCTCCTCTAGTCATTGCTTCAATCCAACATGCTTGAGTTAATGCGTCTTTATAGTTCTTTGGTTTAACTGATGTGAGAAAGGCATCAAAGTAACAAAATAAGGCTTGTTCATGAAGTTAGAGTCTTGTGGAAATAGGTCTTTCGAGTTCACCGATGATGTTGTCTAAAGGATAATCCTTGGTCTATTTGGTAAAGTGTTCTAAGTTAAGAGCAGCAATGTGCACAACAGTAGGAATAACATTCGAAGAAGATGCTTTAGAAACATTTTCTAGAATTGGAATGCCAAAGAATGGATCATTATTCATGTGTGCAACATCTAAGTCATGATTGTCTTCTTCAACATCGTTAGGAATGACAGGAGATTAAGAGTTTTGGTGTTGTTTGTGATACTAGGTGATGGTGCATCTTGTCAACCGTGTGTTGAGAAGGTGAAACTCCCGGTTAATACATCAAGTAGCTGGAGCTACTACTTTAGTAAATTTGAGCATACTCATAGTGCTAGTTGATCACATCTGATGGAGGGTTAAGTAATTCTTCAAACAGTAGGTGAAACAAAATATCCCAATCAGTTCTTGAAGGTGGTATAAATGGTGTTGAAGTAGAAGGGTGTGGCACGAGTCCTGAACTGATTGTTGCAAGAGTCATTTCGTGAAGTGCTGGTCATGAATTGCTATGTTCAGAGTCATAGCAGTTCTTTTAGTCATTTGTGTACTTTGAAGATGATCCCTGTGAAATATAGACTCTATGGAGAAGTTCATGGCATTGATCATCAAAATGTGTATGTTTTTGTTGTTCATTGACACCTTGAGAACGTTTGGAGACTGTTTTTGTTTGTGAATCCCTTGAGGCACTTGATTCTTAGACATCAACTTTTTCAGCAACCAAACTCTAAGTCTTTCCTTTTTAGGATTGAAAGATGTACCTGCACTTAAGTTAAGAGTACCTGCACTGATATTGAGAGTTTGATCGCATTCATATGGGTTAGTGATATCATTACCATTAATGAAAATCTTCTTGCCTGTCCTCTGATAGTACTTCTTTGCTCTCACACTTAGCAAAGAGAGCTGCCACTTCAGATCCATTACTTCCAAATCATCTTCATGAATTTGCTCTAAGTCCTGATGTAGGACATTAGAACCATTCGGATTTTCAACCATGAAAGCATAGATTTAGCATCTGGATACTGATTGAATGTTAGTTGATATTCATTTGGAAGTGCCATAAGTAACAAACCCCAAGCTTTGACATCATCTTTTATTTTATTCTTTTCTCTGGCAGTTGCAGGTGTAGACATCTTTGTAACTGTAACGCCATTCTCCTGAGATGTTTGAGATACTGAAACCCATGAATCACCATTTTCTATCACTTCCCAGAGTGCATAGTCTTGGATCTGGAAGTACTGCTTAATCCTAATAGCCCACATCTTATACTCCCCTAATTTTAGTATGGGAAGCTTTACAGTAGGACCACTATTTGTAGATTCAAGCTCCATGTCTTCTAGATCAAAGTTTCTCAAAGCAAAGCTCTGATACCACTTGTTGATCCCAAACCTAGATCGATTCCTTAGGTTGTCTAAGGTTAAATTACCTTGGATAAATCCAAAATAACTTTTTGTAGAAACTTTGTATGTATATTAAAGTGTATGCGGAATCTAAACCTTAATACTCTAGAAGTATTATTAATGAAACAGTAATCTTGAACAACAAAATCAAATCCAACCACGTCTCCAATATTATTAGATTAATAATACGAGTACTCTTAACTTAGTACTGGGGTTTACAACCTTGAAGCTTTTCTCAATCAACTTTGACAACTATGAAAACTGATAATGATACGACTACGTGTTTTGTGATATCTCAACTAATGCCCTAGAGCCTCCTTTTATAGACTAAGGAGTCTTAGTCGGCTTACAATATATTCCTAAGATATCTCAATCTTTTCTAAACATAAACGTAATCTTCTAAATAAATACATTATGTATATCTTGTACATAAATATCTCAACACTTATCTTCACACGCATTCTTGTTCTCCAAACAATCTTTATCTCTTTAATTCGTCTTTATCCTCTTGACAGTAGAAAGTCTTCAAACAATTTTAATCCTTCCACCAGCAGCACTAATAAACATAAGCAGTAGTAACATTAGTACTAGCAGTACTAATATACACTAACAGTAGTAACTTGTACTAGCAGTCTTAACTTTTACTACTAGCAGCACTAACTACTTAGCTTATATTTTAGACTTCAACACTGAGCAGTCTTAACTTCAACTAACAGCAGTAACTTTATGCTATTAATACTAAATTATACTAACAGTAGTAACTAGCAGTGGTAACATTATACTACCAGTACTAACCACTTAGCATAATTTCTATTATGTACCTGAGCAGCAGTAACTTCTAAGAATCCATGAAGTCTTTTAAGTCCTAACAACAACTTTGAAAATTTTGTTATCTCAACTAATGCACTAGAGCCTCCTTTTATAGACTAAGGAGTCCTAGTCGGCTTACAATACATTCCTAAGATATCATAATCTTTTCTAAACATAAACGTAATCTCTTAAACAAATACATTATACATATCTTGTACAAAAATATCTCAATACTTATCTTCACAAGTATTCTTGTTCTCCAAACAATCTTTATCTCTTTAAACCGTCTTTATCCTCTTGACAGCAGTAAGTCTTCTAGCAGTTGTAATCCAGCAGCATAAACTTTTTGTACCAGCAGCACTAATAAACATAAGCAGTAGTAACATTAGTATTTTTGATAATTTTAAAAAATTTTTTTTTATTAGTCTAGCAGTACTAATATGTACTCACAGTAGTAACATGTACTAGCAGTCTTAACATTTACTACTAGCAGCACTAACTACTTAGCTTATATTTTAGTCTTCAACTCTGAGCAGTGTTAACTTCAACTAACAGTAGTAACTTTATGCTATCAGTAGTAAATTATACTAACAGTAGTAACTAGCAGTGGTAACTTTATACTACCAGTACTAACTACTTTGCATAATTTCCATTATGTACCTGAGCAGTAGTAACTCTAAGAATCCTTGAAGTCTTTTAAGTCTTAACAAGTCCCTAAAGTTTGAAACAAATGACATCTAAAGCCCTTGTAGTTAATATAAATTAACTCCCCTTAAAAAATGTTATACGTCATTATCCAAAACATTATCCGTTTATTCCGTGACTTATTTTGAAAGATTGTTTTAAAAGATTATTTGATGACACATTCTCCCCCTCAAATAATAACCTGTTTTCTATTTAAAGAGCTTTTCTTATTGTTTGAGTGGTCGAATTGTCTTTAAAAAAACTTTTTGTGATTACTAAAAACACTAATTCATTATGAAGACAACTTTTTACTAATAAAAATAAGATTTCTCTTATTTTGACAAATAAATGCACTGACATGTACACTTATTGTATATAGGAAGCACGGGTTGTGTTGCAAAGTAAACACAAGCCTTTGCATGGTCATAGAGTAGACCATGCCCGAGAATAAATTCCCGATGTGAGGTCAGGTTTTCTTTTTTAAAATACTTGCCTTTAAGATGATGACCGGTTGCTATCTAAAATAATAGCAAGCCATTTTTGGCACATTTTGAAAACTTTTGAACTTCTGCTCGAACTTTATTTACAGCCTTGTATCATTATTAAATGACATTTCTAAGACCGTAAATGTTATCGATTTCCAGAAGACATGCCATTATTACCTCTTTTTATATTTTTCTCATTTTTTATTTTTTTTGTTTTAAAGATTTTATATTTTTATATTTTGTTTTTAAAAAGGTTTTCTAAAGATGAAAAATCTTTTTTTTTGGTTTTTATCGTTTTTAATATATATACATATTGTATACAGGATATTTGAATATGTACCACCACTATTCATCAGCTTCATCTGCCAATTGTTTCAGGGTCTCCGGCGTAAAACTTCGCATCCAAGCTTGTTGATAATAAATTCAATTATTTATCTGCCAAGGGCTTTAGTGAAGATGTTCGCCAGCTGATACTCCGTATTGACAAAGTAAAGCTCTACTACTCCGTTCTCAACTTGCTCTTTTATGAAGTGGAATCTGATGTCAATATGTTTTGATCAAGAATGTTGAATATTGTTGCAGCACAAGGCAATAGCGCTTTTATTTATCACAGTACATTGGAATTTTATTGAATCCAGGGCCATAGTCGGTAAGCTGTGATCTCATCCAAAGGACTTGAGCACAACAGCCAGACAAGGCTATATATTCAGCTTCCGTACTAGATATCGCAGTGCTTTTCTGCCTTTTTGATGACCAGCTAACAAGTCTGTCTCCTAATAATTGCATACTTCTAGATGTACTTCGTCTAGTATCTTGGCAACCCGTGTGATCAGCGTCTGCATAAGCTGTTAGAGCAATAGAAGAATCCTTTAGATACCAGAGTCCCCTATTAACGGTTCCTCTTAGGTATTTAAAGATTCTTTTTACAGCATGTAAGTGCTTTTCGGTAGGTTTTGCCTGATACCGAGCACACATGCATACAACAAATGTAAGGTCTGGTCTACTGGCTGTGAGATACATAAGGGTGCCCACCATTCCACGATAGTGTGTAGGGTCAACGGCTTTCCCTTGTGTATCTTCATCCAGTTTGGATTTCTCCACCATGGGAGTATTTACGGGGTCACAAGATTCCATACCATATTTTTTCAAAGATTCTAGAGCATATTTAGACTGGTTTATAAAGATGCCTCTAGGACTTTATGAAATCTGTAGTCCTAGAAAAAAATGATAGTTTGCCCATCATCGACATCTTAAATTTTGAACACATTATTTTTGAAAATTGGTCACATAGTTCATGTGTAGTAGACGCAAAGATTATATCATCAACATAGATTTGTACCAGGAGAATATCTTTGCCTTGTCGTCTGATGAACAGTGTGGGATCCACGGTTCCTTTAGAGAATTCCTAAGAGAGTAGAAACTTCGACAATAGATCGTACCACGCGCAAGGAGCTTGTTTCTCCCCATAAAGAGCCTTCTTAAGCTTGTACACATGATTCGGATTGTCTTGATCCACAAACCCGTCCGGTTGGCTGACATAAACTTTTTCGCATAGAATGGCATTTAATAATGCTGCCTTAACATCCGTATGGTAGACGATCATATTCATGTGAGCAGCATATGCGAGGAAAATTCAAATAGCGTCAAGTCTAGCCACTAGAGCAAAGGATTCCTCAAAATCGATTCCCTCTTCTTGACGGTAACCACTAGCAACCAAATAAGCCTTTCTTTAGAAATCTCCTAATTCATCAAGTTCACCTTAGTAAAATCCATTTTAAAAGTAATAACCATCACTTTATTCTGACGATGGAACGAGTTCCCAGACTTCAAGACGTTCAAATTCATTATGCTCCTCTTGCATTGCTTCAATCCAACATGCTTGAGTTAATGCGTCTTTATAGTTCTTTGGTTCAACTGATGTGAGAAAAGCATCGTAGTAACAAAATAAGGCTTGTTCATGAAGTTGGAGTCTTGTGGAAATAGGTCTTTCGAGTTCGAGCCGAAATAGTTGCCTTAAGGATAATCTTGGTCCATTTGGTAAAGTGTTCTGAGTTAAGGAGCCAGCAGTAGTGCACTAACAGTAGGAATAACATTTCGAAGAAGATCTTTAGGAACATTTTCAGAATTGAATGCCAAGAATGGATCATTATTTTAATGTGTGGCAATCATCTAAGTCATGATTGTCTCTCAACCTCGTTAGGAATGACAGGAGATGATTTCTGGTGTTGTTTGTGAGTCTTACTCTAGGTGATGGTGCATCGTGTGTCAACAGTTGTTGAGGAAGGTGAACACGTTGATACAACGAGTGCAGGAGCTACTATTTCATCAATTTGAGCAATGAACTTCAGAGGGCTAGGTGGATTTAAAATACAAGCTAATGTACGTTGATCCACTTGATGACTGAGTGAGCATGGGAAATTATGAAGATTGTTGATGAGAATGGTCAAAGACAAGAAGATTTCTCTTCTTTTAAAGATAAAGTGCACTGAAGCATACACCTTTCTTTTCTTTGAGGACTGGGGCATGAAGTGTTATCAACACATGCCATTACAGTCCTTTTAATCATTTGTGTACATTTGAAGATGATCCTTGTGAAATGTAGATTTTATGGAGAAGTTCATGGCATGGATCATCAAAATATGCACGTTGTTGTTGTTCTTTAACACCTTGAGCACTGTTTGGAGACTATTCTTGTTTGTGAATCCCCTAAGGCACTTGATTCTTAGACATCAACTTTTTCAGTAACCAAACTCGAAGTCTTTCCTCTTTAGGATTGAAATATGTACCTGTACTTAAGTCAAGAGTACCTGCACTAACATTAAGAGTTTGTTCGCATTCATATGGGTTAGTGATATCTTTATTTGAACCATTTAGGGGTTCATTATCAGCCATGGTTGTGCTATCAGTGAATATCTTTCTAGTAGGTATCCACCTAAGACCAACGGTCTTGAAAATTCTACCCATCGGTTTCCACCTAAGACAAGATCTAGGAGTGTTTGGTTTCTCATGCACATCGGAAGTCTTATTGGGAGAAATCCTATATCCTTTAGAGATCCATATTTTAGGTTTTATTACATTATTTATCTTTTCTACGGGTTTGATGTTGTTTCAAGTCTTAGGGGATTGAACCTTAATGCGAGAGTTAACCTCTTTCAGGAATTTTGTTAAGCAGGCATCGTGATTTGCATTAAAGACACATTTCTGACAATTCGAACAAACAAAGTGTTTGGAGTCCGAAAAGGAACTAGAATTCTTAGAGTGATCTACTAGTGGCACACCATTTGACATTCCACAACTACTCTTAGATACAAGCAAACTCTTAGATGTTTGATTGTTGCTCCTAGGTTTTGGTTTGCTACCAATAGTAGTGTTTTGTAAGCTAGTAGTATGCATCACCTTAGGTTTAAGATTCATATTTTTGTCTTGTGTCTTTTTCTTAGCCTCCTCTAGATAGTAATTATGAGCCATGTCATTTGACCTATACGATTCTTTAGAACTATTCCTAGATGGGCCAGGTGCAATCACATGATGAGGTTTTGCAAGCACAAATTCTCAAATTTTAGGCAAATAATGAGGAGTGACTGGTTTTGACAAAACGTTATTCACATCAACTTGGGAGTCAAACTGTGGTTTTGAAAAGTTAGGTCGTTCAGATTTAAACGCATTCGATTGTCTAACAACTGATTGGTTTCTAGGTGGTAGTAAAATCGGTTTCCCCAAGATTAATGATTTTGCAAACTTATCCATGCTATTTCATTTTAACTTTCTTAATTCGTTTTTAATGTTGCATTAGCAAAAACATTTTCTTGAATCTGAGCTTTTAAATCAGCATTTTCAACAGTCTTACTATTTATTTGAGCAATCAGTGAGTCATTATGGTCTTTTGTCTGAACTTATGTCTTTTTGATGAAATCGTAAAGATCTTTGTAAGTCTGTTTCAAATGCTCATTTTCCTTATGCAATTTCTCATTCTCTGCAAGTAATTTAGCTACACTATGTTCCAATTCGATATTGATTGTTTCAAGTACCTCAATTTCCTTTTTAATCTTAGCTTTATTACTTGTTTCATTTAAAATTTGACCATGTTGCCCGTCTTTTAAAGCTTGATTTTGATATTTATGTTCCATGTTAACACAATGTGCTTCTATTCTTGAAAAATCTTTTTGAAGTTGGGCAACGGTCTTTTTGAGAGAAATATTTTCAAACTCGAGAGATTGGTTTGAAAATTCAGTTATCATGTTATCAAATGATGGATTAAGTAAAGGACATGAAACTTGACATTTTTCAGCATTCTAGTCAATCTCTCCTCTCTTATGACACATATTTGTTGAATCAGGAGTGGTATTTCTATCAACCTTTTCCAACAGATGTGTGTCATAAATGGGTTTAGATTGCATAGAATGTTGTTGTTCATTAGCAAGTACATTATGTTGAGCAGTCAATTGTACCTCAGCCATTGGCTCATTGTCATTCACAGGTTTGATATCAACATCCTCAGCATGTGTATCATTCCCGGATCTGCTGCTTGAAACATGCCTTTCTGATTATGTCTCATTGCTTTCCGTAACAACCAAACCAGCATCTAATGCTTTACTCGAATCAACCTTTCCCTCTTTTCACTGCATCTGTCTTTCATTCATCCTGCTATCATACTCTCATTTATGATGTGCTCTTTCATCAATAGACTTCATAACATATTCCATGTGTTGGATCAATGTATCACGGAATTGTCAAACCTCGGTTCGAGTGTATGCTAGAAAGTATTTGCGTATCATTAGACCATCATCATTATCGAAATAGTATCAGAAATTGATGAACAGCTGAAACTGTGTCTTGAGTACTCTAAAAGCATCCAGATCCAGTTTCCTGGAATTCTTCTTTGTCAAGTTGCTTTCCTAGTTGATCCAAGTTTAGTAACATTGAACCTGTGAAAGACTGAAAATCTTGATCAAAGAGTGTCGAAAATGCCTGTTCGAATCCTCCCTCGATGCAAGTTCCTTTTAAGTCGTTGTTTGAAAGAGCCTTGAGGTGTGAATGAAGTAGTCGAAATGATACCATGCAACTTTCCTTTGCATTGTCTTGCATTTGTTTCAACTGATACAACTCTCTCTCTTGAGAATTAAAATTCAAAGATTCTATTGAAATTAGATGTGTGAACTTGATTTGTGGATCTTTTGAATGATTCTGATGTGCTGTGTGGTCCGAACAATTAGCAGCGATTTTTCCCTCCAAAAATTAATTTCAAAATTTTATTTTGCTAAAATTTAAAATTCTCTTTATAATCCTACTATAATTGTAGGAGAAAATTTTGAAAATTTAAATGAAATTTAAAATTTCTTGCCTTCAATTTTAACCGAAAAATTAGAACTTCCTCTGAAAACATTTAAATTTAGGCCCAAAATTTTTCACCTAGTTTATACCCTAACCAAAATTGAATTTGACGTAACAAAAATTACTATATAAAGTGTATAAGGAAAATAAATTTTTTTTGTGGGAGGTTAAATCGCCTTGTAAAGGGATAGTTGTTAAATCGCCTTTCAAAGCAGTTGTTAAATCGCCTTTCAAAGGAATGTTGTTAAGTCGCCTTTCAAAGGAATTGTTAAACCTCATTGTAAAGGAACTTTTTAAATCACCTTGTTGGGACTTAAAGACTTCAAGATGATTCTTAGAGTTACCACTGCTCAGGTATATATTAGTGCTGTCAAGCATAACTTAGTACTGTTGGTGATACTAATGAAAATTATGCTAAGTAGTTAGTACTGGTAGTATAAAGTTACTACTGCTAGTTACTACTGTTAGTATAATTTAGTACTGTTAGTATAAAGTTACTGCTGCTAGTTGAAGTTAAGACTGCTCAGAGTTGAAGATTGAAATATATGCTAAGTAGTTAGTGCTGTTGGTAGTAAAGTTAAGACTGCTAGTACACAGTTACTACTGTTAGTATATATTAGTACTGCTAGTACTAATGTTACTACTGCTTATGTTTATTAGTACTGCTGGTACAAAAGTTAATGCTGCTGGATTACAACTGCTAGAAGAGTTACTACTGTCAGAAGGATAAAGACGAGTAAAGAGATAAGGATTGTTTGGAGAACAAGAATACTTACGAAGATAAGTATTGAGTTATTTTTGTAAAAGATATGTATAATGTATTTGTTTAAGAGATTATGTTTGCTTTTAGAAAAGATCATGATATCTTAGGAAAGTATTGTAAGCCTTGTAGGACTCCTTGGTGTATAAAAGGAGGTCCTAGGGTATAGAATTAAATATACCAAAAACGAGTCATTGTCATAGCTTTAAGGTTGTAAACCCTAACACTAATATTGGAGCATTTGGTTATATCTTTGTTCATCACAATTACTGTTCTATTCATTATACTTCTAGATATTAAGGTGTAGATTCCGCATACACTTTAGTATACATACAAAGTTTATACAACAAGGGGTTTTGTAATTTTTTGGATTTATCCAAGGTAATTTAACCTTAGACAAGCTAAGGAATCGATCAAGGATTCGGATCAACACGGCGTGTTGACCATATCAATACGCCGTATTCACAAGAAACACAGGAACAAGAAGAAACGCTAAGCGAGCATCTCTATTCTGCTAGTGCAATCAAAATTGACAAAAAGAAACCAGAGCTCAAAGACTTGCCTTCTCACATAGGAGTACGCTTTCTGAAGGGAGATGACTTGTCTAGTTTTTTTTTTTTTCCTTTTTTTTTTTTTTTTTTTTTTTTTTTTTTTTTTTTCTTTTT
The DNA here is from genome assembly GCA_026074375.1 of Tanacetum coccineum. NCBI lineage: Eukaryota > Viridiplantae > Streptophyta > Magnoliopsida > Asterales > Asteraceae > Tanacetum > Tanacetum coccineum. The sequence goes on along the minus strand of BQNB010054648.1, from coordinate 27,340 downwards.
TTTTTTTTTTTTTTTTTTTTATCTTTTTTTTTATTTCTTTTTTTGTGATTATTTCGTCTAAACTAACAGAAAAAGACAAAACTTCACTTCTATGGGTTCTTGAAAAATGAAATAGAGCAATCGCTTAGAAGATGTCAGACATCAAGGGAATAAGCCCGTCATTCTGCACTTACAAAATTTTAATGGAAGAAAGTTTCAAACCTATCATCCAACATAAGAGACGTTTATATCTAATAGTCCCAAGATGTGGTTAGGACAGATCGTCAGGTTACATGATTTTGGACTAATTTACCCTATCTATGATAGTCCTTGGGTAAGCCCCATTCATGTTGTCCCTAAGAAAGGAGGAATAACCGTAGTGTTAAACAACAACAAAGAATGTTTTTGATACCATCTCGAATAGTGACAAGATGACACGTGTGCATCGACTATTAAAAATTAAATGACACTACATGAAAAGATCATTTTCCACTCCCTTTTATCGATCAAATGCTGGAACGATTATATGGAAATGAGTATTATAGTTTTCTTGATGGATTTTCAGGGTTCTTCCAGATCTCAATCGCACCGGAAGATCAAGAGAAGACAACTTTTACATGTCCGTATGGGACTTTTGCCTACAGGAGGATGCCGTTCGGATTATGCAACGCTCTGGCAACTTTTCAAAGATGCATGACGACAATATTTCATGACATGGTAGAAGATTTCATGGAAGTTTTTATGGATGATTTCTCGGTATTTGGTAATTCCTTTGACTAATGTCTTAATAATCTAGATAAAATGCTCGGTAGATGTGAAAAGACCAACCTTGTACTAAATTGGGAAAATGCCATTTTATGGTAAAAGAAGGTATTGTTTTGAGGCATAAAATATCTGGGAAAGGGATCGAAGTTGACAAATCTAAAATCGATGTAATCGCCAAATTACCTTATCCTACAAATGTAAAGGGCGTTAGAAGTTTTTTGGGGCATGCTGGGTTTTATCGCAGATTCATAAAAGATTTTTCCATGATTTCCAAACCAATGACCCAGCTTTTAATGAAGGACGCTAAGTTTGATTTTTTTGAAGATTGTAAAAAAGCATTTAATAAACTAAAAGAAAGATTGACTACCGCGCCTGTCATAATATCTCCAGATTGGAGTATGCCTTTCGAATTAATGTGCGACGCTAGTGATTTTACAGTGGGGGCATTCTTAGGACAAAGAATAGACAGAAAATTCAAACCTATCTATTATGCTAGCAAAACTCTAAACCATGGGCATCTTTGTAAATCGTGGGCCAATAAAATCCTGAGTCAAAAACCTTTTTAGCGGTGTAGTTGGCACCGTAATGTCCCCTGGTGGGTCCACTATGGCAAGCTGTGAGGATGTCAACAGCTTCTTGGTCTGCAACACATCGCCGGATCATTTATCCGCACATATTTTGAACAAATAGGGGTCGTCCCAAAAGTAGTGTTTAACATCCTTGAAAAACTTGTTCTTTTGTTGGGACGACATCCCTTTAACAATGAAATTCCTCGCGTGGTAATTTGCATAATCGGCAAACCACGGGGTACTTGAGTCACCACGAAAAGTCACCATATTAAGTGTCTCAAGAGGAAACTTTTCATTTACCTCCTTTGGGTCGAGCACATTTTCATACGGATTTTCTAATCGGGAAAGATGATCGGCCGCGAGATTCTCGGCTCCTTTTGTGTCAATTACTTTGAATGTGAACTCTTGAAGGAGGAGAACCCACCGGAGCAATCTCGCCTTGGAATCTTTTTTAGCAAAGAGATATTTTAGGGCAGAGTGATCCGTATACACTATGCTTTTGTTCAAGATGAGGTAAGATCAGAATTTTTCGAAGGCATACACCACGGCTAAAATTTCTTTCTCCGTCGTGGTGTAATGCGATTCTGCCTCATTCATTGTTTTGCTAGCATAGTGTATAGGCCTAAAGTGTTTTTGATGACGTTGCCCCGAGACTGCACCTATGGCAAAGTCACTTGCATCGCACATAAGCTCAAAGGGTAGGTCCCAGTCTGGGGCAATCAAAATTGGAGCTTTGGTAAGTTTTTTCTTTAACATTTCAAAAGCTTGAATACATTCATTGGAGAAGATGAACGGAGTATTTTTCTCAAGATGATGAGTCATCGGTGGGGAAATTTTGGTAAAATCCTTAATGAACCGTCGTAGAACCGACGATGACCGAGAAAACTCCGAATACCCTTAACGGTGGTGGGATGAGGTAACTTAGCAATCACATCGACTTTGGCTTTATCGACCTCAATCCTATTTTTGGAAATCTTATGGCCAAGGACAATGCCTTCCTTAACCATGAAATGACTCTTTTCCTAATTTAGACAAAGATTGGTGTCTTCACACCTTTTGAGCATCTTGTCTATACGAGAGAGGCAATTTCCAAATGAATTCCCAAAGACCGAAAAGTCATCCATGAAGACTTCCATCGTTTTTTCGATCATATCATGAAAAGATGGCCATATACATCTTTCGGAAGTGCCCGGTGCATTGCATAAGCGACAAGCATGCAACGGTAGGCGATCGTTTCCAGAAGGTACACGTGAATGTGTTCTTTTCCGGATTCATGAGGGTCGATGGAATTTGAAAGGTTACCGAGAAAACCATCGAGAAATAATAGTTTCGTTTCCCGCTAATCTCTCGAGCATTGATCCATAAAACGGTTGTGGAAAAGGTCTTTAGGGTGGTTTCATTAACATTGGTTGTCTGTGCATGCACGCCATCCCGTAACCAAATCGAGTAGGAATTAATCGTTTTCATCATTTTAACAACGGTAAAGCACCTTTTTTCGGTACGCAACTGCTACGAGGCCACCCAAGGACTATCCGAGATCGGTAAATTATCCGGCGTCAAGATTTTTTCACCCTCCTTTTTGATGACATCGTGATTTTACGGATTCACCATCTTTTGGTGTTGGACGCGGTTTGTAGTCCTCTTCCATAAGAATCTTGTGAGTACTAAAAATTTTCGGGTTAATACTTGATGTCGGAGAAGTTTCCAAGCGATGGCTCGCCTTGTGTGACTTCAAAACTCTTGATGAGAGGCGGCTTTTCCTTCGACACTCAAAGTCTTTAGCAATTAGGACGGGACAACTTGTCTTCACCCTCCAAAAATGGTACTCATGATGAGGAGGAGTCCTTGAGTTTTCGACCTCAGGGGGTTCAATCAATTGATGATTTATCATTTTTAGCTTCGTAAACTTTAAGTTCTTTCGAACTTTCAAGCAAATAATTTTCCTGAGGGGAGGGAGGTATTGTTGGATTCTTGAGGAAATGCTTCAAGAAGAAGAATGTCCCCCTCCGAGTCGTAATAAGAGTGATCAACTTCCGGTGAAGTTGGATCATCTTCAAGAGCGAGGAAAGCATCGACTTCCTCGAGAAGAAAATCACTATCCCCGAAGGGAGTGAGGGTCGGAGAAGAGGTAGAAACGATCGGGTCATAATAAGGAGTGGGATTGCCACTCGCGATCACATCGGAGAAACCGAGAACTTCTTGAGAATACTCCTCACAAGCCATTTCAATGACGTCGATTCGGTTTGCCGTCATATCATCATAATTAGAGGAGTATCTCAAAGTTTGATCAAGATTGAATGTTGCGGTTCTTTCCAAGCTACGAAGAGTTATTTTCCTTTGTAAACATCAATCAAGCAGTCTGGTTTAAGAAGGATCTCCTGAGAATTAGGGGAACTCGGGGATCGGCATCAAAGTTACGACTACAAAGGTCGGGCCCGAGGAATTGGAACTTTCCTACTTTTACGGAGACATCTTCGGCGATACCGATCGGTTGGGAGATCGAACGGTCCGCAAGTTCAAGAGTCATGCAATTCAGAGTAAGCTCTGGAAGAGAAAGCTTTTTCCACACGAATAATGGCATGAGATTAATGCTAGCGCCAATATCGGCCAAGGCTAAGCACTCATCCATTCTGGGAAAATCACATTGTATGAGAATTTGCCGGGAGTCTTCAGTTTTCGGGTACTTTTTGAGGTGGACCGCCGATGCAATGCTCATTCAACGAAGGTCTTTTTTTTTTATTGCTAGAGTCAAAACCAATTTTTCTTTATTACTAATCAAACTCTTAAGTGTCGAAGCAAATTTAGGCATGAGAATTAAAGCATCCGCGAAGCTAATGTCGAAATGCAAATCTTGAAAGATTTGGTAAAATTTCCATTTGATTGTTAGCTTTTTCGCGGATCTTTTGGTCATTAAGTCTAGACGGATATGGAATTGATGGTTTCGGGTTAGGCTTCGGAGCACTAACGGGAGCAACAACTGTAACATTTCGTATTTTCAGGTCATTTTCGACGTCATATATTTCACTAATTGTTTTTTTCTCGTACGCGTTCGTTTTTTTAAGTGTTAAGATAAATCGCGTAAGCTAAAAATCAACAATCAACGTAAATGGACACCAAACGAATTAAAGTTTTCGTCAAGCGAGCATTATATTATTTTACGAAAGTAATAATTAACTTTTTATATTTTATTTTTATTGGTTACGTAAAACGTTTACGTTTCGTAATTAAATACATTTAGGCGTACCCGGAAGCACCAAAATTTTTCTACGCTTCAACAAATACCCATTTTCATACACAATACCCAAATCTTTTATTAAACTTTACTCAAGTTAACATTGTTAGTTACATTTTACATGAAATGAGCAAGCTAGAAACTACACGTTTCAAATATTACGTTTACACATTACCTTTACATATTAAAAAGTGTAAGTAACCAAGTAAATGGTTAGATATTCTTTCCAAATATCAAACAAACAAAATTTGGCCTCCCCCCCACCCTACGGTTACAACAAATAAAAGGGATAAGGAGTTCACATTTTGCAACTTGACCTTATGTACATCAACAACTAATAAAAGCTTATGTCCATTTGACCAAGACTTCCATATTTTGCTCTTTTTTGTCTTAAGACTTCCCTATTCCCATCTTGACTAGTCTTCTTATTATATATGACAAGTGCAAGCAATAAACATACACACATATCATTTCCATAAGTGAAAACAACATTTTTTTTCTCTTTGTTTTGTTTCAACCCACGGCTCACCCCATTTTTAATAAACAATCCATACAAAATTTAATTAACACATTTACAAGTGATCCCACATCATATCTAAGGCATACCATGGATATTTGAAGGCTTGGTTAGCATTCTTAAGGCTTAAACTAAGTTAAGGATTTCTTGGAGGATTAGGGTTTTCAAGTCTTGAAAACCTTGGGTAATATATAAACAAAGGGTTTAGATATTGTGGTTTATTCATTTTTTTTATTTTTTTACTTTTTTTTTGTCATTTTAGGTTATCTAAAACTCTTTTAGACACTGTCCATTTATAATTTTATGCATATATGGTGCTATTTAGCAAAATCACCAGTTAGGTACTTTTTAAACTTTGTTAAATGGATTTTACTTTGATCGATGTTTTATGAAAACTTTTTCATATGTTATTATGGTTGGTAATATCAGGTTATAATATGATTATTAAGTTATGGGTCAAGTGTTGGTTAAGTTATTTAATGTATATATAAATTAATGGTTAAAATGGTTATTTATTAAAAGTTATAAGTAAAGTGATGTAAAGGATTTGTGATCTTGTTATCTTGGACAATATTGGACAATTATGGACTAAAGGACCCTATAATATATAAGACATGTGTTATAAAGAACTTGTGGTATTTTATCTAAGCTAAAAACTAATAAAAAAACAAAGTTATATAAATAAATACATAATTATTAATAATAAACTGTTTTAATTCGATTTCAAAACAGTGGATTTTATATTTTTATAAAATACTACGTCTCATGACGATTCCAAAAAGGTAAGAAACTCGAAAAACCGATTTATAACGAAGGAGATACGACGATTACAAGTTTACGATAATTAATACTTTTATAAAACGTTACTGTTCATCAGGAACATTTATGTTTGGAAAACATTATAAATAAATAGAACTTTTAATTACGAATACGTACTCGAAAGAATCACTAAAACGGAGCTAAAACGAGTAAAATACGACGTTTTAAAGTTACCGAACATTATTTATAAAGAGCTGAAAAACCGTAAATCTTCAGCTATCTACTGAAACTATTTTTGAGGACCTCCGGGTCGGATTGAGGGAAGTGTATCAAAACTACAAAGTTGTTCGAACGGACATTGTAATAAACCTGCAATTTTAATAATTTTCGGATGTTTAGTTGTAAAAACTAGACACTTTTCCTGGACTTGAAATAGTGTTGGTTCGTTATTTAAACTAATTTTTGCGAAAACAATTTTAGAATCTATTTATATAATATTTATACCTTGTTCTTATAACTTTATAAATATTATTTTACAAAGACAATTAATGTTTTTTATTCGATATACGAGTACGAACACGTGTGTTGTTTAACTAAAGCGATATATATGATTTTTAAACACCCTATTGGATGGTGATGGTAGTCCTATATATAATTATATGTGGTAGTAGTTTTCAAAGTACTTGAGTACTCATACGACTTCAGATTACTTAGGTTGCTTTCTGATATTTTCCGTGTCTCGTTTTCTGTCATCACCTCGATTTATTTCGTCCCCTTCACTTTTAAGGTGAGTTCTAGCCCCATTTACATCTTTTGTTTTACAAATCTACGGGTGAAGTTACAATTGCTTGTTTTCTTTGAGTCACAAGTTGTTTTAAATTGTATGATATCCAGTTTTATTGGCCTGATTATTTACTTGCTATAGTTATCGAATTGCCATCTAATTCCCTACCAATCATGACCGTCAATTGCTATTATAGTTGAGGCTTGTGTTGTGGGATAGAATCTTATCGGGGTACCTCAGTGTATATGTGTGTGACCCCATCGGCTCATATGTGTCTAGCCATATAATTATTTATTATGACACGAGCATACTCCAACACTTAACCCTTTGATCTATTAGATTTTCTACTTTAGTTATAAAGGACTTAAGTATGCCACTAGTCTCATCTTTACTAGCTAGAAAGAAAACCCAACTAAACATATTGTAATCATCTGTGACAACTATTCAATACATCTTTTTCATTAAGCTTTTTACAAATGTTGGACCAAACAAATCCATGTGCAATATATGTAAAGGTTGGCTGATTGAACTTACTATTTTGGACTTACAAGAAGCTCTATGTTGCTTTCCCTTTTGACAAGCAACACAGGTTTGATCATTTTCAAAAAGTTTTAAAGGTAAACCTCTTGCTTCAAGATTTCCCTTAACCAGTTTATTCATAGTTTTGGAAAATTTGTTGAAGAATGTAATCTTATGATCAAACAATAAACAGACGTGATATGTGGTTGTGATGTTAGAGATAGAGAATGGATGGAATGGATGAAGTGTATTATGATGAAATGTAACAAATGGAACAACCAACCCCTCTCCTAGCCTTGGAGAGGGATTATATACTTCCTATTGTGGCCGGCCCATGGGTTCTAGTGGGCTTCCCATGGGTCTTGGGCCGGACTAGATTACTAATCTAATCATTACATAAACTACGAGCTATGGCCTATTACAACTTGGAAGTGACGACACTTTTTAGTGGTTCCATACAATCTCCCCCTAAGGGGAGGTCCTCAATTTACAAAACTTTAAAACCTAGCATACATGGCTCTCTTTTGTCTTTAGGCGTACTCTTGACTTTCTCTTATGAATATGTTGTAGTGATCATTGACTTTGGGATTGAGCATGTTCCTTGAACTTGTATTTGACATTGTGATCTTGAGCAGCTTGAGATCATCAACCAAGCATAGTCTCTTCGCCATCTTTGATCTCCTTTGTCTCTTGTGATACTTTTTGACTTCTGACCGGACATGCTCATCCATTCTTGGTTAGTTGACTTGAAAACTTATGTTTCATCTCATTTTCTTGGAATTCTGTAACTTTAACACTTCGTCAAGTATCAGAGTAGCGGAAGTCTTGAAGCATGTACTTGAGCTTTCATGATGTCTTTATGTTTTGTCGGTCGGGTATGAGCATGTGGTTATGAATTCTTTTGGAGTCAGCTGGATTCAGGAACCTCCACCACCATCTTTAAAATATAGCTGATTAAACAGTTAGAAATAAAGCGGGGCGGGACGATTATGGCTTTGTCCTTCGCCCAAGTTTGGTCTGGGAGTAACCTTAATCTGTGAGGACTCGATTTGTGATCAGAGTTAGATTCAATTTAAGAAGACTCTTATTGACCTGGATTTCTAGATGTAGTAATGAAGCTTTTCAACACTAAGTCTTAGATTCATCTTACTCAGCTGTTTCTTTATCGGAGTCTCAAAGTGGACAGCAGATAAAGATGTTGAAACCCGGTGAGTTACTCTCTCACGGATTTATATAGAAAAATTGATTTGAAAATCAATGTACGTGTCACTTGCTAAATTTAAGTGGTTTTATGACACATCGAGGGTTTTAAGCAATTCAAAATTCTTTAACGTTGATCATAACCTGGAACAAGTTCAATTCATAAAAGAATCGCACCTTTGTTGCTTTCCAGTTTGTCACAAGATTGATTCTTAAGAATCGACAATCACCTTTCATGAGCTTGTTTGATGTGGGCTCAAGCTGGATTTCCATCTTCATAGGAATACCTAAGTAATCACACGGATGTTCTGGCAGCAATCACAAGGATCTTGCGTTAGGTCTAAATGATATTACTTGGTTATTCACATTGTGTGATGATATAAAGCTAAATTATGAAAGTGTTCCATAGATTTATGGGGATGATCTCTTTGGGTCTAGACTCAATAGTGCACTTTTAGTTTTAGTGATTGAAGCTGGAGTAGACTGCCACCTGTTCAATATCAACTAATCTGGAGTGAGACAAACGTGATAGAAATGACGTGTTATTCTCCGTGAGAAATGAAACAAGAGTCTTTTGAGAGACCTTGAGTGGCTAGGGAGGGTTGTGCATAGCGGTCAACTGGTGTCCTGACAGTCTTTCAATATTTAGACAAACAACCTTATTGTTTCCCGACAGAATAGGTAATTGACCGGTTTCTGCTAAGTGTATGGAGGGCTTCTTTCTTTTCACCCTTTATCCTTACATTTCTTTTTCATTCTTCAACCCCTTCAATGCTTACCGAGACTTCATAACTAACACCTTGTTGGGTTTGTTCCAGTGTTAGCTCCATCTCAGTCGGCATTATTCCCGATTCTTACTTTTTCTCCTTTTTAATCATACCTAAGGACTTCTACACTAACTAGTGGATATCCCTGGGTAGATCCCTCCGGTTCTGGCTGGATCATGGGATTTGAATACCTATACCTAACCACCTTATAACTCCATAAAATTAAGTACATGGTCGGTCTTTTAGGGTATTCCATCACCATTACAAACCAAAATCATTGAAAAATTCATTCAAAGTGTTTGATATAAATATCAAAAGGTTTACACTTTGAATGTTTTTAATCATCACTAAAAGCTCCCCCTTAACATGTGCATCGTAATCGTAGTACATGCTAAGTGTGGAGTGCATCGAGTCCATTTTAATTGATTACTTCTGTCAATATACATTAAGTCCAGGTTAATCACATTTTCTCCCCTTATCCAAAATGTTAATCCCTTGATATTTTGGATATCAATTGATTAACCGTTCGGGGACAAAATGATGTATTCTAGCAGAATGGAACATATTATTGCTCCCCCTCAACTTTTGAGGGTTTATAAGATGGTGCCGAGTACAATTATTTGAAAGATTTTGAATTTACTAAGAAATTCTTGTAAAATTTGTACTCGAGCACATCTTATTTTTCACCAAAAAATCTACACTAGTTATTAACATATTCACAAGATAAAATTATTTACGAGGATTGACCTTATAAGATGAGAACAACATATGATAAATCATATGGTCCTTTGAAGCAGCCGTAAGTCACCCCCGTATGGTCTTCCACCAACAAATCTCTCCAAGCTCCGCATGATCCTCCTTGTCTTTAATCTTTTGTCAATTGCCTGAATCATAGCTCTTGCATTTGCTTTGTCACGTTGGCTCCAAAAAGTCTGAGGCAGATACTCCATTCTGATTCCCTTGAGGCGATCATTCAGAGCAGTCCGAACATCATCGAGAGTACCATCGCTAAACTTGTGTAGTTCATCAATGCGCATCAATCTGTTCTTCTTGTCTTTGTTCTCATAGATGAATCCTCTGGGATCGGAGTATGGTGTATAAGCGTCTCGTCTTCTCAGATTGGATCTGTACGTGTCAGGCTTTGTGAGGTTGAGTTTCTTTTGATAGCTTTCAACACCCAATTGAAGATCTTCCACACGCCTTTGGATGACAACACTTCTTGTGAACATTCTTAAGGAGACATTAAATGCAATACGTTCTTCAACGTTGAGATTTGTCACTTTTCCCTGCACGAGAAGAAGCAGCATGTCTTCAATGTCTTGGATCCGAAGTCTGTGGAAGTCGCCTTCTTTGAACTTGTAAAGTATGTCGTCATCCCTCCGTACAGTAATCCAGTCAAGATGCTTGTAGTTTTGCCATTCGACTATTTCCACCTTTGTGACAGCAATAATTCTTCTTTTTGAGTAGACGTCACGAGCTGATTCCCTTGTGGTCGCAAATGCATAGAACTGTCTTCGCTTTTTGCCCCAATGTGAGATTCCCCAGAGGGCGAATTTGTCGTATTTGACTATCATTTGACTCCACATTGAGTTGGGCACTAAGTCTTCTATCCATTTAATATGCCCGTAATCTGCAGCCGTGGTCTTCGTAACTGAAGTAGAGTACTTGCGGCTTGACTCACCACCACGTAGGTACTCAAGGTCGTTATTGATGAAGTGATGAAACGGTATAACATGACGACCTTGAGAATTTGGAACCAACGGTAGTGGCTGTCGCAGATCATGAGGATATTGGCGGCCTTCGGGGTTGATCCAGTCCAATTTTTCTGTTGTGGCTTTGTAGACTTCTTCACAAAAGTATTCAAGTTCAGTCAAACTCTTGCATGTTCCTTTCATCAGCTCAAATGTTGGACCTGCTAACAATTCAGGTGTTAGTGTTTTAACATTTAGCCGGTTCATCACAAAAGCGGAGAAGTCAAATGTAGTGTCTGTTAGCTCATCGAATGACTCTCGAGGGTCTTGTCTTCTTGTCAGATTGCTTAGCCAAGGTTGGACAGATTCATGAACGGCAGGTACAGACTTGTTCCATGCATGATCAGGAGAAGGTAGTCGTTTAGGTTGTTGAAACCAGTCAGGAAGATGTTGGACCTCTTCTTCTGCTTGTTCATCATGGACACCTGTTTCAAACTCCTGGTGTGCAGGTGCTTCAAAGACATCTGTAGTTTGCATAGTTTCCTCTACCGGAGCAGATTGGCTAGCAGATTGCTTGTGAGTCTTAGAACCTGTAGTAGTCTTTCCTGCTGTCGTGGTTGTCGTTTCTCTTGGAGCACTGGTAGATTCAGGTTCTTTTCCTGACCTTCTTCTTTTGGACCCCCGGTCTGTTCCAGCGGAGGGTTCTTGATCATCATCTGCACCATCTCGAGGTCTTTTTATTGTGACTGTATCACCATAAGTATCTAGCAGAATTTTGTCGGCTTCATACGCATCGACTAATGCCTTGTAGAGCTGCCTTTGAATGTCTGACCTGTTGATAGAATTGTTAGCTTCCATCTTGTCAATTAAGATCTTTTTCAGCTCTAGTTCTGAAAGATTAGCAGCTACAACATGAGACGTCTTGGCTTCCTTTGATGATCGTACCAGAACCTCAGACTCGAGTTGTTCGTTTACTAACTTCTTAATTTTTGGAGTGATCTTTGAGACTTCTTTCTTGACTTGTTCCTTGATTACTTTCTTCATTCCTTCATCGATTGAATCAAGGAATTGTTGATTTTCAGTATGAGCCTCTTCTCGAATTCTATCATACTTCAGTTGGACTGCAACATCTACTGCTTCCTGCATTTTATTTGCCAGATAATGGTCAACGATGCCAGGAATGGAGGAGAGTGCTTCAGCATATTGATTTGTTTGTCTGAGTTCCGAGAAGTTGAAGTTGTCTTCTAACGCTTTCAGTATATAGTCAAAGCCAAACAACGAGGCAAAGTTAGGAAGATTTTGTAGCGAGGAGCTTGTAGTAGTAGCCGGTGTCAGAATTGGTGGTTGTTGTGTTTGAATGACGAGAGGTACGGGTTGGAGGGCGATTGGTTTTGTGCAGTGAACGGATGGCTCATGATGGCTATTACAGGATAGTATCAATTAGAGAGGTGACGTCAGCTTTATCATCAGTATGTTGTCAAAAATATCATCAACACCGGTATCTTGGTTTGGATTCAGCATGTTGGAGACGAATCCAGATGATACAGACGAGCTCTGTTGTTGACCATCAGGATTAACCGGAGTTAGGGTCACATGAGTGTCTTCAATTTCCTGGGTTGCTTGAACCTAGGGTACTATTACATCTGTCACATTACATCATCTCTTCCTTTTAAGATTGGTATTGTTATCTTCGACTGCCTCATTTCTTGATCCTCTTCATATGTTGCATATTCATCCGAATTTGCTCTTCAACATTCGCTCCTCATTCATTGTCCACTATCTTAGTCATCTGTTGATGAAATACGAGAGGGTTGTGGGAATTGTAGGATCGAAAAAAGAAGCTTCTTCATCAGTTTCCTTTCTTGTTTTATGTCTCATTCATGTAGTTGTGAGATTTAGAGGACAAAATCATCACCTCATCGTCTGGATTCAGTCTGCTTTCATCCATCATCAGCTTGAGCTTTATCATCTCTTGATCATCGTCTCCTTGATTCAAGAGTTTCATCTCTTAGTCATAATCAGGTGCATCGGGAACCCCTGGTTGTAACACCAGTTCCTTCATCTGCACCAGAACCACTGGCATGAGAGCTGTGAGTTTCTTAACGGCTTCTTTTTGTGATTATTTTGAGTTGCTCAGCTCTGCAAATCCGCATCAGAGATAGTATCCAACTATGTAGTCTTTTGCTTTTCATTTAGACTTCTTTTCTTTGGGGGCAGTGGGAGGCTTCTGTTTAATGATTGTATCTGTATTAGCTTTCTTCTTGCTTCCTTTTTTCTTTGGAGGAATTGTTCCTGAAGCAATAGCATAATACTCTTTGTATGATTCAGAGTTGCGATGGTCCTCGTTGGTTAATGTTTAATGGCAAGATTAGCCCCGTACAACTGAGTGTCTTCATTCCTTGAGATGACATTGATTGTAGTGAACATTGGGTCATCTCTGGCAAAGTGCCAATTGACCTTGTCTCTTCGAGGAATTGAAGGATCTTTATCCATGACAAGTGACGGACTAACTTGGTGAAACGAGGATAGTACATCGCATTGCCCTTCTTCATATTTTTGTTCTCAATCTGGAAAATGAAGTCCTCCCACAAAAGATATGCTATCAAACATTATTTTTTGTACAACCGGATATGTGTTAATTACACATATCTTTTACCTCTAAAAACGAGCTTAAATGACCAAAAACAGACAAAAACTGCCAAATATATGTTTGTTTTGCATTTGTATTGTGCAGGAAGTGGGATTATCAAACAAAAAGGCAGAAAACCTATCAAAAGAGGACAAAACAGGACTCAGGGATGGAAAGTGTGTGACGGAAAGCCAAAATCCAAGTCAAGTCAACTCCGAGAAGAAAAAGCAAAGAAAAAATATGAACTGTGAGGGGTCAAAGTGCCAAAACCCATAAGTTATATTATTAATGGATAAAGCCACAGGGGCTTGATTAATGCAATTGGTAAACTTCATTTATAAAAGATAGAAAAGGGAAAAAGAGAATGAAAAGAAGATAGAATGTGGAGGGGCCTTTCTTGTACACAAAACAAACATTCCCTTAATCATCTTCAAACCTCTCTCTGTCACACCCAATTGTATAAGTCTTTCCCCAGCTTTCCCGCCAATACCAAAACCAGCCAGCACCCTGTTTTTGCTCCCATACTTCTCTGCAAAAAAATCACTCAACACCCTACTACTACCCCCCAGCTTTATAAAGTCCATGTTGGCAATCCCTCTCCATTCCCAAAGCATTTCGATGGCTGAGACTTGTTCTCCTAAGAAGAAGCTAAAAAGAAAATCAAAGGCTGGGGATTTGTTTAGTTCTTCCTCACACAAACAAGCACACCTTGTTTTTATCTCTCAAGATGCACAAGCTGCAAGTCCACAAGACTTCGGCTTTAAATAGACTTTATGTAAGCCTTTGAGGCAACTAGTTAGCTTTTATATTAAGTTCTGTTATTTATCTTAGCTTAGTTTTTAAGTCATTTACAGCTTTTACTTTCAGCTTTGTAACATTTTCAAGTTTTAATGCAAGTTTGAGTTTTTAAGTCAATTTTCAATACCAGTGTTAAGTTTCTTAATCATATTGTTTTGTGTTCAAAAAGTTCTCACCACAGCTTACTTATAAGCTGTTTTCATTAAGTAAAACTAAAAAGTTAAGTAGTAAAGAGAAAATAACAAATATTACTCTCAAATATACCACAGCTTACTTTATGGATGATAAGCCAGTTCTGGATGGGCTTATGGACTCTCATAGCCTTGTTTTATACAAGCTAGAGCTTAGTAGATTGTCTGTTTGAACTGTTATTGAGGCATGAGGTGTATAAGTCTCTGCTTTTCTTACATTATTATCTATTGCAAAACGGCTTGTTTATTTGATTAACAAATGTTTGTTTTAAGTTTTTTTACTGCTAGACTAATTCTGCTTATTTGAAATGTTATTATTGATTGAAATTGCTTATAAAGTGTTTTACTCTTGTTATTTGAATTCTGTTTTTAATTAGTTTGAAAGAAAAAATGATTTTTAAAGGCTATTTTCAAATAACAGTACTAACCTGTAGTTAGTACTGCTAGTTCATTTTAGGAACAGTACTAACTCCACACTAGCAGTACTAACGCTAAGTTAGTACTGGTAGTTATTTTAGCTAATACTGGTAGTTCATTTAGCCTTATCTGCTTATTTATACTTCTGCTTATTAAAGATTTCCTTAGCTATTTTTAGAGTATATTATTTAAACATTTTCCTTACTTTCTTTAGGGGTAAGTCATTTAAGCTTATTTTTCCCTTTTCAAAGTAAAATTTTTTTTCAAGTGATTCATCAGTTTTAGTTTTCTAGCCTTATTGATTCATTTATAATCTATTCTGGTTGCTTATCTTATGCCTAATGTTATTAGGGGTAGTTTATTTATCTGTTTAGCGTTTTTGCTTATTTCTTGTTTCATAGTGTTTTGTTTAAGCTAGCAGTACTAACTTTGACCAACAGTACTAACATATAACTAGCAGTACTAACTCCAAGTTAGTACTGGTAGTTAATACTGGTAGTACTGCTGTTAGTACTGTTGAGCTTATCTTATTTTATTTAGCTTAATTGCTTTTTGTATTTGCTTATTTAGAGTCAGTTTAGCTTATTTAATTTGTCTTAAGTTTATTTGAGCTTACTTGTGTTTTAGTGTACAAGTTTTAAGTGTTTTTCCCAATTCTAGCCTTTATTCTTGTTCTAGCTTATGTTCTTTGTTTATTTTTATATACATTTGCTTATCAGTGTTAGTTCCAAATCATAATCTCATCCTTGTCATATTCAAACATCAATCATCATTCGTGACTCAATTTCTCATCAAACCAGGATCACCTTCAATTGCAGCCTTGTTGGGACATAACGACCCGGGAACACTCTCTACTACTTCTCGGTTTTATTGACTTTGTTTCTAGACTATTCTTACTATATATATTTTATTATATATATTTTAAGGTGTAGTTTGGAATAACCAATACCCCACAAGATTTGAGCTTGAGAAAGACGAGGGCTGTCGTAGGATGGTTTACCACTGAGACATTTGTTGATGATAGCAACAAATGATCTCCAGGGTTGATGCAGTTTATTGACATTGACGTCAGTGGTAGTCAAGGTGATAAGCTGTAAGTTAAAAGATTAATTCCTAATCTGCATTATACTATGGCTAAGCTTAAATATACTAGAAAATGAGCTCCTAAGTTTAAGAATTTCTAACTAAGCTTGTAGCTTGAACTCAGCAGTACTAACAAGAGGTTAGTACTGCTGATGTAAATGGAATTTACTGCTAGTTTACCTTTGCAGGTTTCAATCTTTTGACATTATGAAACTAAGAACACTAGCTAAGTATGTTTAACCACAAAGTAAGTAAGAAACAAACCTTAAGGGCTTTGGCCTAAGATTTCAAAGGCAAAAATATGGAAAAGATTGCCTGGTGCTGAGCTTGTTATTATAAGCCACAAAATTCTGGAAAATGCAATCTAACTTCTAAAAACTTTTGACATCTTAATCTCTTTGAAAAACACATTTTAATGACAGTAATTGATCAATTTTAGTTGACTTTTATAAGTCAAAACACTTATACAAACATAGTAATTAACTAAAACTGTTATCTTTTATGTATCAAATCTATTTAAAAGCTAAACAACTAAATTCCTTATATCTACTTCTATTATTACTGATCTACTTAAGCTATTTAAGAACTAAAATACTGAGCTTATTAAGAGAAAAATGCTAGTTTCTCAGCTAGATATTACTACTTTAATCACAGTTTTTAGAAATGAAAAGATTCACAAATCTAAGAAATGAAATCTCAAAACAGATAAAAAAAAACAACTAATCCAAGCTGATTAAGCCTATATTGAACACCAAATGAAAACTAATAAGCAAATTGGATTAAGCTACGTTTATACTAATGAAAATAAGAAATGAACCTTGACTTGTAGTCTCAGGGCTACTAGGCTGCTCTTTTGAATAAGGAAGCTTTAAATCAAATTCTAACGGCTCCTTAGCCTCTAAACCAGCTTAAAAGGCTCATAACTTTTAAGAGTTATTTCTCCAAATGCTTCCAAAGAGAATTCATAATTACCTCAAGTAATCATGTTTGGCTTATGAATGAACAAAAAGAGTGTGAAAGAGAACTTTAACTAGGAATTTGACTGTATAGAAATTGAGCTTAAAAACAGTTTAAGCTCAAAAGAGCTTATGAGAGCTTATGAAGTAAAAATTGCTTAAAATTGAAATCAAAGAACAAGGAAACTGAGATTAGGATTTTATTGATCAAAAGTAAAAGGTACAAGCTGAAATAACAATGGTACAAGTGAATGAAAACAGATTTGAAAAGCTTAAAAGAAAATGCTTAAAAGTAAGGAAAAATACAAACTGAAAATTAAACTCACTAACTAACTTTTTAAAATGAACCCTAAGTGTCCTATTTATAGAGAAATGGAGAAGAGAAGTGAGAATTTCTAGAATCTTCCATGGAATGTGAGCCGTTGATCTTTTTAAACTTCTTTGTAGCCGTTGATGAGCTTTGGCCACGTGTTCGGGCCAATGAAATGTTGCCAGGTGTCTCAAATGACGTGGTGATCATTTGTGATTGGTGGGAATGAAGTAGGAGTGCTGGGGAAGAAGGAGAGGCTGGTTTGGGTTGTGTGGATTTTGGGCGGGAAATATGGTTGGAAACAGTTAGAGGGAAAAGGGAACGGGGAAAGGGCTGTAACATTTTGAATCTTTAGGCTAATTGCATAAGTAGTCCCTCTTTTTTTCTTTGTATAAGTGTAATGTAAAATCAGTTTCGGAATTGACACTTCTGGCCCTTGTAGTTTTAGTGAACATGAAATGGGCTTGGATTATGGGCTCATTTTGGGCTTTGTGGTTTATTATGTATCCGGGTATACTAAGAAAATTGGCAAAGGGTATTTTTTGGTTATTTCCCTTCTCATTCAAAGGGTAGAAAAGTCATTTTCTTCAAGAGGTGACTTTGTTATTTCATAATCTTGACCACTTTTGACTTTTCTTGCTCACGGGCTTAATCCGGCTTTTGAGATTGGCTTCCATTCTCACTATGTCTGTCTCTTCATTTTCTTGTCAGGTTTTTTTTTTGGTCGTTTTTGCTTCCTTTTGTCTTTTCATATAGAATCCGCCAAATAGACTCAAAAGCACATAAATTTTTATCCTTTTGGCATTATTTGGTTTTAATTGGCAAAATCCTGGGTTTTTTGATATCAATCTAACATTTATCAACTTGATCTCTTTCTCCATACTTTGTGAATGGAGTCCATGTTTTGAATTATTGTTTCCTTGAAGGTTTGAGCTTCCATGGTAGTGTATGCATTGAAATCTTGTAATATTTCCCGAGCATTTGTATTATACTTGGAAAGCTCGAACATCTTTGAATGTATGAAATGTTTAAACTGCCCTTTGATCGCATCGTAAATTCTGAATTGGAATCCTTTCGTTGAAGTGTTATTGCGGAATTGCAATTTCCAAATTCTGCATGTTTCGAGATAGCACAGACTTGAAATAAGTCCTTCCTTCGCATCAAAGGTTTTGTGAAAAGCTTCTCTAAACTCGTAGTACACTGAATGGTTGGAGGCTGAGAGAATGTTGAATTGTGTCTTGGTGCATTACAATTTGTTCAAGGAGTTTTCTTGTGATTCTTTGCTTGCATCTGCAGTTTCTGTATCTCTGGTTCCTCTAAATCTGAACCCGAAGATGAAGTATTCTTTGTTTCCATTTTAACGTGAATTATGAAGTGTAAAAGATTTGTTGGATCTTAAGTGGATGTGATGTGATTGAAGTTGTGGTTATGTATGCAATTAACGTTCACGGGATTTTACACGTCTATGATTTAAACCGATAACAAGTTAACGGGATTTTACAAAATCAATAGAAAAACTGTGAATGTATAATTGGTTGTTGTTGAGATTTGTTTGTTGTATGATTAATGCAGTTTAAGTTCTTGTTGTGTTTTGGATTTGGTTTATGGTTTGATGATTTGTTTGGAATTCGGCGCAGTTGGATTATGAATTTTTTTTTTACCTTATTACCAAAATCTAAATTTGGTGTAAAAAATAAGCTAAAAAGGCTATAGAAAAATTATATTTTTTACTTAATTTTTCCCGCAAAAAGTCGCTAAAAGTGTCGACCGAATTTTTTTACCTGTTACCAAAATTTGCAATTTGATGTAAAAATAAGTTAGAAATGCTAATAAAAATATTACCATATTATCAACTTTTTTGTTAAATCAAACGCTGTCATGTTTAAGTATCAAAACCGCCGTGTAAAAATAAAGTTCAAACCACCGTGAATAAAATACTCAAACGCCGCATAGTATTTATACTCAAACCGCTGCCAAAAATAGCAAACCGACGCGTATTTTTTAATGCTAACGCATGATTTTTGATAACTCGCTTGCCTAGATTTTTTATTCAAACCACTGTGTTTGATCAACGCGGCCTGCCTTAATTTTTTTTTACTTAACTCGCCGGCTTTTAATAAAGCAACTCGCGCTATGTTTTCTCAAAACTGCCGTGTTAATATGGCAATCTGCCGGCTATCTTTGATTAAAATATATAACTCGCCGCTTTGGACCAGTCAAACCGCCTCCTAGGCTTTTTTTCCTTAAAAAAGTGGATCTTGATCCCCTTTCCTATCAACGCCAGCTAGAAAAACAATTATTATAACCAACTCTCACGGAAGAACACAAGGACGGAATTGAGCAATATAACCTAAATAAGCTTTCTAGCGACGAAACTAGCTATTACATGCAATACTAAGTGTGTATAACAGGATGACACACTAACGCTTGTTTCTTTGTGAATCTTCCAATATGATGCAAAACCTCCACGAAGAACACGAATAAATAAACCTTTGCACTCCGACCTTATAAAGCTTTGTAATCAAACTAGGAGCTTTGTAAATCTTTGTAATAGCAAACACATGAACCTCTTAAGCATTTATACAAGAAAAACAACACGATAACACAACAAGATAAACCAAAAATAAATTTTGAGCCGTGGGGTTTTATGCACAAAATAAGCCACGAAATTTGATTTTTTAGCAAAATGAATCACGAATCCAACCTTGATAGCTTGATAACAATTGTAGGATCCCGGATTACACTTCACGTCATATATCATACACGAATCGAATCAAGAAATAAGAGAGAGAATTGAGAGAGAATGAGAGAAAATGGAAAAGGAAAATTAAATTAGAATGATCAACTACTAACTTTTCCTAGGTGGAAAAGTTACTTATATACCCCGACACATTAAGTGACGTTCGGGATATTTGACTAGGACCCGGGCTCCAAGGGCTGGAGTTTTGTCTTTGGATTAACCCGAATCATTACAATATTAGTTTAACTGATCGAGCCGTTCTCGATGCTTCCTATTCACATCGTTAATAATTAAATGCCGAGAACTCAGTACACGTAATGAACGAAACTTCCTGTTCGGCTAATATTTTGTGGCTAACAAGATGTGTTTACTGTGGAACTTTACTTTGTCAGAACAAATACAACTTGCGGATCTATTTGCTAAGCTTTCTAAGAACGCTTTGTGTATTTGGTTCATTGCATTGGGTATGAGAGTATGACTCAAATCAGTTGGAAAGTCTGACAAAGTTATCTTCTGAAAAAGATCATACATCAAATAATGTAAATAAATTTTTCAAAAAACAATAGAAAATATTGATAAATATAAAATTACAAAAAGGTTTGTATATTTTTCAAAATTAAAAAAATTAAAAAATAAAAATAAAAAAGCTCAAAAACATAATTTAAAGATCACATGATCAGATTCATGATTCCAAATTTTTTATATATAAAAAGCTTTCGATTGAAAAAACATGATCATAATCTGAGGGGGAGTAATTGAATTTTTTTCATTTATATACATCATTTCAGAAAAAAATAAAAAAAAATGATCTCTCGAATGAACTAACTTTGAAAAATGATATATTTTCAAGGGGGGGTTTTTATTTTAAAAGTTTTAATTTTGAACTTTGAAAAAACAAAAATCTTCATTTTTCGGACTAAGTGTTTAGCATGATTTCATTCCAAGGGGGAGTTTTTGATAACATTGGTCAACTTATCATTACTCGAGGGGGAGTTTTTGAAAATTTAAAACAAAATTCGGAAAATAAAAGAGATAACTCGAAAAGGAAAACTATAGGGGCTGAAAGTGTCATTTCCTAAAACTTGATACTCGGTTACTATAAAAGGAAGAATAATTTTGCTTTTTTACTTTTTATTTTCACCGAGTCAAATAACCGAGTTTGAGAAGAATATCAAAGAACGTTTTCCGAGTTCATTACAATGAATACAATCATTTTTCTTGATCAAACGTAAGTGGCTATGAGTTTTAATCCAGATCTACGATGTTTTGAATTATCGAGTTTAAACTCGGTAAGGATTAAAGATTACCGAGTTTATGAGTTATCGAATTTGTGCTAAATAATTAAGATCTAGGACTATAATAATCAATGATTATATGGAAATAAGTGACAAATGGCTTAGAAATGGTCTTAAACCATAAATTCGATGCATAAATTGAAACTCGGATGTACTTGGTGTTTATCGAAGTTTGTACTTATCGAATTTGATTTGTTGACTATTTTTTGGGGATAAAACGTAAAAAAATCGAGTTGATTAAAAGAGTCGCTTTTAAATTTTATTGTGAAACTCAATAATTGTTAAAAAGTCAAACTCGGTAATGTCAAAAAGTCAAATTCGGTAATGTCAAAAAGTCAAAAATCAGTAACAATGAACTTTGTGAATTTTATGCGCTCATAATTTCTGCATGCTTATGACGATTAATGCTCGAATGTCTGTGGAACAAAAAGATCAGTCTCTCATGTGTTTTGAAAACATCAAATGATTGTGAAAAAGAAATCAAGTTTTAATGAATTCTAAACTTTGGGTCAAATATGTCTATTCATAATTGTTTAAGTGGTCTAAGTCATGTCCGGTTTCGACCGTTTTCTGCAATGAACAGAATGAGGAGTGAGTGACTTAGTGACCATTCAGTTATTGAATTAGATGTGTTTGTTTACATTGTTTAGGATTCATGACAAAAAGTGAAAGTGGAAAGTTTTTATAACTTGAATCTGAAAATCCAAGTCTCAATTGTTTAAGTGGTCTAAGTCATGTCCGGTTTCGGCTGTTTTCTGCAATGAACAAAATGAGGAGTGAGTGATTAGTGACCATTCAGTTGTGGATTTATGATTGAATGATTTTATGTTATCATTTTACGAAAAGTTTTTGTCTAAAGCTTTCTGAAAAAGTTCTCAAAACCTGTTATTGTCAAAATGGTACTCTTTCATAAAAACGGTTTTTAAGAAGATGTATGATCTTCTTTTAATTTTTCATAAAAAAGTGTCTTGATTAAAATCAAAGGGAAATCTCCAATCTTTCGTGAATAAGTCTATGTCACAATGAATTTCTTGCGAGGAAAGTTTAAAAACAGACAGAGAGAGCTAATATCCATACGGAAAAAAGCAAATCAAAGTGTGTTCAAAAAAAGAATTGCAAAAAAACACACAAAAATGTAAAATCAAAGAAAAATTCGAATAAAGTGTATGTAATTGTGCTAGAAAAAGCAAGTTCGAGCAACATGAGAAAACAACTGATCAAAAAATATGTTTCAAAAAGGAATTGCCAGAAATATAAAACAGACAGGTGGAAAAAGACAAAATTGTCAATGATTGTATGTACCTAACATCTCCAATTTCATTCATTCAGTAATCATGATGGCACAACAACAAACATGCAGCTGATGTTCATCAGTCGAAACTGTGTCCTCCAAACAAAGATATGATCTTATGGATATAAAACAAGGAGATTGATTTGAACAAGTGCAATGGTCTCATCTGAAAGCAAACTTCTGAGACATATCAATCAAGAATCCGCATTATGATTCAGCATTTGCATTTTCTTCATTCCTTACCTGGGATCTATATGGGCACAATGTTGGCATACTTTGATGGATGACGGATCAAGTATAGCCTAACATTTATGTTGTCAAGAAAGAGCTTCTCTTACCTAGATAACTTCAAACAATCTTTCACTACCACATAAAATATAAAAAAAAAAAGCAACTAACAATATTCATGATAGTTTTTTTGCTACCACCTCATTTTTAGACATGGTTCCAATTGTATCAAAAATGATTGGGATTTACAATGGAGCTAAAGACATCATCAAGCTTTAAGACAACTGGTCTTCTGCAGCCATGGCAAACGTTGTGCAAGATATTTTCCAAATGCTTGACAACACGTGTAACTGGATGGGATCAACCACTGTTGCAGATAATGCAAATGATGTATTGCTTTATTGGCAATAACATTCATGTTGATTATGCGGAGCGGCTATAGGAAGGACTTATTATTCTCTTATCATCTACATCTTCGATTTCCTTATCCAAGATTTATTTAGATCATCATTAGTCATTAACATGAATAATTTTCTTGAGATTTTAAGGGTGCTCGAGGACAGGTTTCCACAATCTAAAAGGATGATGATTAATGAAATAAATATCTTTAATTCAGGAAGATACAAAGACAAAGTTGGAATGAAGATTCCAGCTTGGATGATCTCAGAAGAAATGAAGCACACGGAGCATTCGGATGTATATGGAGGTGTTTGGGATAGATGTTCCTCTGACTCAGTCACAACCGACTGAGTCTACCCAAGGAATGCATAGGAAACCTAGCGCCCCTAGGTCACTTAACCCTAACATGGACGCAAGAGTGTCAAGTGCTCCAAAATGATCAACTATGATTCGTTTTTCGTATTCCTCAAAGGAGATCCACACGTCTTACTCCACCATCTAGTGCCAACTGTTGATAAAGCAGATGAGATAATTTTACAAGACACATTACAAGTAAGTCTTGCTGAGCATAAAAGTTAAGAAGAGCAAGAAGTTAGAGAAAATGTGGAACTGGTTAACGAGCACTTGGCATCCGTGGAAAATGAAACGATGAGGGGAAGGACCAGTGAATGTTATTGTTGATAGTCCAATCCCTAGGAATAATGATCACAAATATTCTCGCCACTAGGTTAGAGTCCAGAGAGTGATAAGGGAAAGTTCTGGAGGTGGTGATTACTTAATGATGAAGAGGTGGTAAAAATTATACCTAATGTTTGTAATACATGTGAATGTTATGAAGAAGAGGAAGAAAATAACTGATGAGGTGTGTGAATTAAAGCGAAGAGAAAGGGAAAGATTTAGAGGAGTCTAAGGAGTACACCATTCCCCACACCAATTTGATCTCCTAGGATTCATACTGATCTCGTATCTTCGGATACTGAGAAACTCCAGGAATTGACGGTATCATGATACTACACTTCTTATTATCATCAGTTCACTCAAACACCAAGTTATCTACCACAAACCGACTTTTATCATTATTCAAAGCCAAACTTGCTCGTTTCAAACGCTACAAGAGTTTCTTTAAGGAGTTACAGGGACGTTATGGATATTTGTTTGAACAACCGAGGGCAAAGTTCTTGTCAAGGAAGTCATTTGATACTCTTGCTGATCATCTCCAGGAAGTAATGGTTGAATCCTTACCCACTATTAGTAGATAAGATATCAAGGAGCAAGTCGAAATAAAGCAAGTCACTGGGCAGGTTAAAGTTCAATGTTCCAGTGTATGTTTTGCAAAAGGTATGCTTTTGGAAATGGTAACAGAATAAAGAAGGTACATGATAAGATGATTGCTAAAGCTATGTTACAAGAGCGTGGGAAATTACAGGCTGAAATTTCCTCACAGATTCAAAACGCAATTGATACTAACATTCCTTCTCTGGTTGATGCGTCTGTAAGAAGTTATATGTCTGGACATATTCTTCATGTTCATCCAGCTCAACCACAAACAACATCTGTTCCAGAACAACAATATCAACTGTATCTATCAATGAAAGCCGATCCTCAGTTGCAGCAACAAGACATAGCAATATGGCTGGCACTTCAGATGAAATTTAAGACACTTCAGGTACCTCAGACTACTTGTAGAACTCCTGCCGTTCGCCCAAGAGATCAGGACGATCCTCATGATGATGCTCATCCTGAGGGGGAGAATAGTGCAAAGCGGCAGAAGACATCTGAGTATGAAGCACATGTGACTGGAGAGTCGTCTGGACAAGTCAATGAAAAAAAAACAAGGTTAATCATCTTTAAGGAATTAAGAGCAAACAGATGATTATGATTTTTGGATGAGTTTTATGCTTTAGATGATGATGAATAATAGAAGAAAAAGTTATCTCAAGTATCATGGGAGAAGTGTCATGACCATTAAGGTGGCGGAGCTAAGACAACTTGCTTATGAGATGTTTGAGACAAAGATTGTACTTCAGGAGATGAGCATCATATGACATTGATTCAGATGAAGATTTTCTTAAAGTGTAACATGTTTGGGAAAGCAGAAAGGAAAATTCTTGCTTCTCCACATCCACATAAGACACACCTTTAGTTCAAAGCTGTCTGATGGATCTGAAAGATTTAGCATTGTCTCTAATAAATCAAGATCTTTTGTATTTAAAGAAAGGAAGTTCAGGGCCTAAGAAGATAGTGTTGTCACTTCACAAGTTTCTTGCAATTATCTTCAATGATGTTGATATCGAAGAACGGACTTCCAAATGGGTGAATAAGTGTGTAAATAAATTTAATCCTTATGCTCAGTATGGTGTCATGCAAAGATCTTCTACATAAAGAGGCAGAAAGAGCCTGGAAAACCAAAGGAAGTTGTTTATTAGAATTTAAAGATCATTCAAGTTATCAAGACGTACTGGGAACTGGGCCATGAACACAAGTTCATCACAGAGATAGTTGCAAGAAGAGCCAATAAGTGCATAGTGTCAATTACCGAGTCTGATTACAAGAATCTGTCTATAAGAATGATCACCTGAGGTTATGTACTTGCTGATCATGATTGGCAAGGTACCTGATTATGCAGAAACATATCTGTTGTGGTCTTTATCAGTGTTTATCAGAAGTTCAAGTGATATGGGAAAGAGTGCATGGCTTTTAACTTGGAATAGAAAGTTATCAACAGAAAGTTAATCTTACTGCACCAACAATATCTTTTTCAAGAATTGAAAAGCACAAAATGTTCTCCATCATCTATGAGCCCGTGCATGGAATAACTATAAAAGAAAGCAAGAAAGAGAAAAAAGGGTGGATCGTTGATATTAAACAGATTCATAAGTTTTGTAAGTGCAACAACTAAACAGAGTATTTAGAAGGTTAAAGAGTACAATATAAATGATGTTAAGTATGGCTATTATTCAATGAGGATCTCACCGAAGATGAAGGTTGAGTATCTGAAATTGTTGAAGAAGAAAATTTGAAATGAGATTGTAAGTATCGCAACCAGATGAAAAGATGGGAGATGTATGTGAATGGAAGACCACTTGGACCACGAAGGGAACGCCCAGAATAATCGACCCTTAAGGGGAGATTGTTAGGTTCATAAAAAGTGCCGATTATGTGGGTTAATTATTTTAGGTCATTCAGTCTTTATTTTGTTAAGAATAAAGTAGGCTTGTAATAAGGTTTTATTTATGCTGAAAGAAAGGAAATAACATAATTACCAAGGTATTAGGACTAGAAGTGAAACATTAGAAAATAAAGAAGGGAAGCTTTCTTCCATCTCTTATAAATAACCCTCTTTAACCATTAGAGGGGTAAAGCCTTGTAATATTATTTTCACATTTCTTTTCCCTCCTTTTTATATCATTTGAAAATTTAAATATCTTGCCTCCTTACTATTTCTACTCTAAGCTTTCATGGTAGATTATGTATGATTCAAGATAAACAAGACCTAACAAAATGCTTCCTTTTAAATTGAGCTTTGGTGTCATGAGCTTAGCGCAAACGTAAATGCTTTTTATGTGAAGTTGTATCTCCTATAATCTGCACGTTGTGTACGGGAACTTGGGTCTCTTTTATTACTAAATTCAAACCTATGAATTTACCAACTTTATGTTGACGTTTTAGCTTGTTTTTCTCAGGTGCTTAGCTTTGGATGTCTTTGCTTGCTTTATTGTGTTGCCTTGCATTTGACCGATTTTGAAGAATTATTATCTACCAAATAAACATCGTTGTCAAACTTTAAAACTTTTAATCGCTTTCGCATATTATCTATGAACCTATGTAAAACTTTAACTATTTTCATTTAATGCAACGATGTTGGATTTTTAAACGTACCCTTAGAGGTCGTTCTTTGTATCTTGTGTGATGTATATTATGACGTCACGCCCTCGGACATATGATTCCGTCCAGGCCCCGTTTGGGGGTGTGACAGATTGGTATCTAGAGCCAAGGTTATAGAGAACCAGGTAGTATCTAGGTCTGGTCTATAACCAATATGTGATCCTACGTGTTCTTATCTGCTTACATATATATCTAATAATAATAGTGTATTATACATAAAGAATTTAGTTAAAATAGTGTAGGTGCTTAAAGTTGTTAAAGTGAGAAGCAATAGAAATTGGACAAACGTAACATTTATTCGATAGTTTTTTCTTCGTGTACGAGTTGTTGGTTCGT
>BQNB010054647.1:10186-39455 GCA_026074375.1 Tanacetum coccineum | reverse complement strand
AGGTAGTTAGCGCCAATATGTGTAGTAATGTTTGAAATCAAAACATCTCGTGAAGATTTCGGGATGCTTGAACACTAGGGTGTCTAGAGGATGGTTTCTTTTTCTTAACCCACTCTACTAATTTTGACATATGCCATGATCATATTGTTAAGGATAATTAAGTAAGAATATATCTTCACAAAAGGATACCATTAACTAAAAAATATATGTCATGGAAATAGTAAAAGATATTGTGTAGAAATCACTGGGCTATCGTGTCTAATCATCATAAATGTAATTAACAATTATTTACAATCGTAAGTAGGATATAATCGTATCAATGTGATTATGTTATACGTATAAGGTAATTAACAATTACCAAAAATATTGACGTAAAGAAAATGCACTATTTGTAAATCTTTTTTTGAACGGCTAAGAAATTTTCATAAACAAAACTCGCAAGTAGCTAGAAAATACAATCAGATAGAGATTGATACCAAAACGCAAAACTCAAAACACAAGCACCTAAATAAACTCTACTTGCGACAAATACCACCAACACAAACCCAGAAGAAACATAAATAAATGACACATTTATGAGACATCGAAAAACATCTCAAACCACTAAAAAGAGTTAAAATACACCTCTAAACCACCTTTGAAATCTACCAAATCTTAGTGACAAACACAACCAAAATTGAACTTGCTCTATTCCGAAGAGTTATGTCTAAATCTTTTCCATGGATTTAATTAGAAGAGCTCAATCTATTCTTTTTTGAACATTTAAATAGACTATAAGAGCTCAATATATTCATACTTGGCCCAACTTCAACTTTATTTAAACATTAACCTTTTAGATTTTACATTGACCGAATACAATTTGTAGAGGTGTTTGTCTCGAGTGTGTCTCGACCTATATAGAAATTAGAAAAATGCGGCGCTGCTTTGAGTGTTTTTGGAACACTTTAGTCTTTTCCAATAAATCCGATTGGTTAAATCGTTGAGCCTTGGATCGGCCCCCATATGGCCTCGTAAGGGTCCCATTCCACCCTATTTTTGGGCTCTCGTTATATGAATTTGTTATAGAATCATATGAAGTTGAGAGTCGCTTGTTATGGATTTCTCTTCTTGTGTCATTAGCAAAACACCTTCTCCCTAAAAGTATTTAAAAGTTTGTAACAGCTTTCTTAAAGACTATGAACAACAAGTGTAATTTTAAAAAGCCCCATCGAAAAAAAAAATTAATTGCTAATGGGACATAAAAATACAAAAATCACATTTATTATTTAGAAAAAAAAAGAAAGTTTAAAATTATAAAAGTGATCTTACAGTGGATTTTCCGTGACGGATTTCGGGTTGACTAGCCAACTGATATCGAACAGCCAACTGAGCCCTTTGAGATCGAACAACCAACTGAGCTCTAAGGAGAGCTTGCATACTGTATAAAGTAGCAGCTACTCGTTTTCTAACAAGGAACCCTCTAACAAGAGCTTGGAATTTCACTAGTCCTTTTAACACCCTCGGGGCCTTCCCTTGATAATTATAAAAACATAAACAAGACTCCATTACGACCTAGACAAAATCAAAAAATTCTAATGAAGGAAATAACTTGGTGATGAACAAACAGAAAAAGTACAATTTTGTATCGTCAAAAGTAAACATTTAAACTTTGGGGGGGTGGGTTGCGTAGCATCAGATATAGTGTAATCTTTTGATTTTGAAACACAAATTGTTTACTTTTTTTGTGCTTTAAAAACATTATTGGGAATACAAGCTCTTTTGGTAGTAGGAAATTCCATTTTATACTTTAAGTAGTGTCTCTGGGTTGATTATATGTCTAAATCGAGGTGATTGAGGAAAATTAATCACACTTTTGTGTTGTATTTTTGATTCTTTTAACTCCTATTCTTTTTTAATCTCATTCCATCTTTTCCTCCTCCTCCGTTTGGTGGTTGTTTTTTAGACTTTTTTGTGCGTTCGTGTTGAGAGTGATTTAATAAATATATGTGATTTTTTTACAAAAGTATAAAAATTTTTGTGCTTTTAACTAGCTTAGTATGGTTTTTTAGTAGTTCGATGATTCATGTGGACTTTATAGTTTTCAGGGTGTCGTAGAATGGGAGTCTTCAAACTTATGCTTGGTTGCTGTTGGGGTGTAGAACACAAAAAAGTTTACAATTGTCTGTGTTTTCAACAATCAAAAGATATACTCTTATATGATTGTACCCCCAAAAGTTTTATATGTTCTTTACCTTTTGACTCTAAAGTTTACTTTTCCTGTTTTATCAACCATGCTAGTTTCCCTTCATTAGGAATTTTTGTATTTTGTCCTTGGGTCTTATGGAGTATAGTTTTGTTTTTATGCTACAGGTAGCCCCCCGAGGGTGCTTATAAAAGGGGGACTAGTGAAATTACAGCTCTTGATTAGAGGGTTCCTGTTTTAGAAAACGGAGCTAGCTGCTACTTTATATGTATGCAAGCTCTCAGTAGGCTCTAGTTGGTTGGTTCGATTCTTTGCGGATCTGTTTGAGGGGTTCGATTTAAGTATGGGAGTATGTACATAACGTTTATCCGTCAGTCGGGTTAAGAAATAGGGTTGATGGATCGGGGATGTTGGGGGTAGATTACTTTGTTCTTAAGAATTTATCGTGATTGGGTATATTCTCTATCCGTCCTGTAGCAATAATTTTTTCGATGGCGCTTTGTTTATCTTGTTGGGCTCTATTCTTCTATTTTGATTAGGGTTACCTTTGTATTTTTTTGGCGAGGTTGGTTAATGCAACTTGTTGAGATTCAATTTTCATGCCGACTCTCAACTCTTAATTACTGTGTATTACAAAAATTCATATAAACGAGAGAACCAAAAATAGTTGGAACATGGACCTCCCTTACACGGCCATATGGGGTTCATGAGCGCATCCATTATCAGTGCGATCGGGATGTATGGAAAAGACTACCAAGTGTTTCCATAAAAAACTCAAAGCACGCCGGCATTTTTGTAATTCAATATTGGTACAATACAATCGAGACACAACCTCCTTAAAAAAAGTGTATAGAGGGGACACCTTTTTAGGTACCTCATTTAATATCGTCCAAGTTACCATGGGCCAACAACGGCACTCCTTTCAGCCGCGAAACAGAGAGTCTACCAGTTGTGATGTTAGGATCCAAAAGTTCATGACTCTCAATGCGGAACCAAGATTTAGACCATAATACTCTTCGGTTATAGAGCAGTGTCAATTCTTGGCTTGTGTATGTCACTTAGATTTGGGAGATTTCAAAGGTGGTTTTTAGAGGTGCTATTTTAACTCTTTTTATGGTTTGAGATGTTTATACGATGTCTCATCACTATTGTGTTTCATTTATGTATGTTTCTTATGGGAAGTTGTGTTTTTTGTCGCAAGTAGAGTTTGTTTAGGGTGCTTGTGTTTTGAGTTTTGCGTTTGTTATCCTATCTCTCAATTTGGTTGCCTATTTTTTAGTACTCTGAGAGTTTTGGTTTATTGAATTTACAAATAGTGCATTTTCTTTACGTCAATATTTTTGGTAATTGTTAATTACCTTATACGTATAACATAATCACATTGATACGATTATATCCTACTTACGATAGTAAATCATTGTTAATTACATTTATGATGATTAGACACGATAGCCCAGTGATTTCTACACAACATCTTTTACTATTTCCATGACATATATTTTTTAGTTAATGGTATCCTTTTTGAAGATATATTCTTACTTAATTATCCTTAACAATATGATCATGGCATATGTCAAAATTAGTAGAGTGGGTTAAGAAAAAGAAATCATCCTCTAGATACCCTAATGTTCAAGCATCCTGATATCTTTATGAGATGTTTTGATTTCAAACATTACTACACATATTGACGCTAACTATCTTAGTTTGACCGCGTACATTATAAAATCCCCAAGTCCCAATCAAGTAACGGCCGCATTTTGATAGAAATGATAGAAAAATGATAGAAAAAGAAATACAATTCTTTTTTTATTGATCACATAAGAATTTTATCATAATCATTCAATGAAGAATTATGGATAGTTTTCTTTCCTCAGTGACTCATCGACCAAAATGAACATCGTTTTGGTTAATTATGCGTTTTGATTATTTATTTTTATACTTTGTTGTGAGTTTTTATTTTTGTTTTCTTTTGGTAACCATGTTATCCGATCTTTTGGGCAACCAAAAGTCCTCTCTTCTCTTTGAGTTCCCATGCATGGCCACTTTTATCTTGATTGTTTTGATATGTTATTTTTATAGGGTTTTTTTCCATAAGTTTGTTGTATATATTGTGTAGAATTTATTCGGTATTCACCATATTTAAATGGAGTTATGTTGATGTTGTTGAAGGTACAGATGAGACTAAAGTGTCTTAAGAAATGAATTCAAAGTTAAATATTACAAATAAGAAACAACAGATCTTGGCTAAAAGGAAAAGAATCCTTGATGTTGAAAAACCGCCCGGTTTCTCAAGATCATATAGTTATGATGCACAAGATGACAAGTCTTTTCCGCCCTATGTCCCTAAGGAAGTTTATGTTCTTTTTGTTTTTTTTCACTATGTGTTTCATATAACGCGTGGATAATTAGCAACAACTTTGTATTATATAATTGCTTATACTAATGTTGTTCTCTCTAACGTCAACTTTAATTCACAAGTTATTAGCTATTTTTGTGACGTTTCTTTAATATACCCGTGAATTTCACGGGTCTTTTAGCTAGTTAATAATATAAGAGATTGTGTTTTGTGATGAGTGATATGTTCTCATGGTATAGAACAACGTGACATATTCAAACAAAATTGCATCTCAACTAACTAAAATATGAACACTTTTTTAATTAATCTTAATTTGTCTAATGGCTTTTAACGATTTTGTTTGATTTTTTTCAGTTATAATTTACTTTAAGGATGCTATAACATATGATGTCAACATTTTATGACGGTAAAACCAATCAGGTATTACATTTTACAAATTTACAATTGAAAAAAAAACAAGAAAACTGAACTAAATGAAAAAACAATGTAATCAGTATATTTAAAATATCTTTTGAAGCTCTCGTTCCTATTTTTATTAAATGGTAAAATTATTATCACCCACTTACTCATAACACGGATTCAACTTTACCTTAAAAAACACTCTTAAAACTACCGACTCTACTAACATCCATTTAACATATCCAACTTATCAATACACATACACAATCCCCAAAAACACACCAAAAAAAAACCCACCCCTTTCTTAAATCTCAAAACAATCATTCTCCCACCCCACCACCCCAAAACTCATAATCCCCCCAAAAACACCCTCACATTTACTCATACTCATATAACACCCTCTAACAATCCACACCACAATAATAAAAACACCCCCCCCCCAAAACAAACCAACAAACCCCCCCCCCCCCCCCCCCCCCCCCAACTCATTCCTATTTATTTACACTTCATATTAGCACTGTAGCATCACGTGCCTTGAAACGATAGAGCTTGTGTTATAGCAAAAAAGTGATGTTACCTCATCACTTTTTCCTTATACATTAACCAAAAACTACCTTCCATCCACGACACCTTTTGCCAAACACTAAACTCGTAAAACACATTAAAAAAAACATATCTCGTGGTCCGTCATGACGGTGCTGCGTCCTATGAGAAATCCCAGTGTGGGGTTCGTGTTATTCAACAACGTTATAGGTTGGCACGAGAGAGCTATAACACCTCGTATCGAGGTGTCTTAGACATTATAAAAAAAAATCAAATCACATAAAATATCATGTCAGTTTATCTTTCAATTAGCGTTATATAAGTCAATTTTCAACATTGCAAAATCTCATTTACGTGATAAAAAAACAAAAAACTAACACTAGT
Organism: Tanacetum coccineum; assembly: GCA_026074375.1. NCBI lineage: Eukaryota > Viridiplantae > Streptophyta > Magnoliopsida > Asterales > Asteraceae > Tanacetum > Tanacetum coccineum. The sequence continues at coordinate 33,591 of BQNB010054647.1, read as the reverse complement.
AAAGAGTGAAGTTAAAAAAAACTAAAAACAATAAAATAAGAAGTGGTTCACATAATTCCATCTACTATAAATCTATACCTCTCTAGCTCCTTATTCTACAACCACTTTGTTGCGTCCATGTACAATCGTGTTTACCACCCCCCCCCCCCCCCCCCCCCTTTTTTATCTTATAATCTGATCATATTAACACGAGGACCATTTGTGCTAACTAATAACAATTTGTTACTTTTCAATGCTTTATAATTCTAATCAGCAGAATTATGATTTACAAGTTCACCGGTTGTTTGCGGACCAAACAACCGGATATTGAATGACCAACTACACTCCGCATTGTTCATAGCTTTGTTCATGAACCATATGAGTAGGAGAACCTACCACTTAAGATTATTACATTGTGTATTTTTTGTGTGTAGAATTATTTAACCTATCTCTATTACAAGTGAACATATATATAGTGGGACAGTGAAGCTTCCATGTCAAGCTTCCTTAAAGTCAAGGTAACCTCTCTTGTCCTTTGTTGTCTTGCAACTTTTAATAAAGTAGAAGCCCCCACTTGTACCTTTTGTCTTCTACTGCTTTTTGCTAAAATTAAGTTCCCGCCAATACGTTTAGACTTCATTCAGAGATGGTCTTTGGGAGTCAGTGAGCCATTGGCCAATACTTACTGACTCCATCATCCTGATCTTGGTTCCTTCTTCACTCCTGAGTCCGCCTCAGTTATGGATAATGCAAAAAAATAAGCAAAGATTGATAACATCTGCAAAAACATCTCAAAACGGCCAACTACGTTTGAATATAGATTAAACGCGCAAACTGCGCATAAACGAATGAAAACGTGCGAATGCGAACGAAAACATTCAAAAACGTAAGAAAACGTGCGAAAACGTAAGAAAATGTCAAAAAGCGGACAAAAACGTGTGAAATTGAAAGAAAACGTACGAAATCATGCGAGAAGATAAGAAAACGAACAAAAACAGACGAAAACGCACAAAAGCTGGCGAAAACGTGCGAAAGCCGATAAAAATGCACAAATGGAGACGAAAGCGTAAGAAAATGTCCAAAAAATGGACCAAAAACGGTGTAAAAACGTGTGAAAACGAAAGAAAACGTGTGGATAGGGACGAAAACAAATGAAAGTGTAAAAACAGACTAAAATGTATGATAACGGTGCGAAAAACGGACGAAACTTGCAAAAAGTAAGATTGTGCAGAGAAGTCTAAAAGAAAAATGCGCGAAAACGTGCGAAAACAGCGAAACACACACACAGCGTACGAAAACGTGCGAAAGAGAATGGAAATGTACAAAAACTTATAAGAACGTAAAAAACGTAAAAACGTACAAAAACGTAAAAAAACGAAAAAACGTACAAAAACGTTAAAACGTACAAAAACGTAAAAAAACGTAAAAACGTAAAAAAACGTACAAAAACGTAAAAAATAATATACAAAATGTCAAAAAGGTAAATTAATTGCAATTTGGACAAGATTTGTCAACTCTACAAATAGTGAGGGAGTTATTAGTGTGAGTTTTAGTAAATTTACACTTTTGGTCTCTCCATATTTTTTTTAATCTTAAATCTTGTCTTTTTAATCTAATGAAATGGATGGTCTAGATTTGTCCCTTAATATATAGAGAAAAACTAGTATGCAAAGTAACCGACCTCTAAAAAATATATGTAATGGGTTAGTGTACTATCAGTATCTCTGGAATAATTTTTTTTATGTGAATCTTTTAAGAAAAAAATAGAAGTTTGATAATTATGTGGAAGACCTCCTTCATTGGCTCATCTACGTCCGCTTTTGTTTTTGCAGACATTGTGCATTCTAAAAAAAATGGTTCGGGGCTTATGTGTCGCTTTTTGCATACCGATGCATTCGTTGAACGAGAGGGTTTGCTTCATAATAAGTCAAAAATATAATGCGTTTTTTTAATTTCTCATGGAAGTTTCTTATGATATCATCCCTGAGTGGCAAATGTCTGGCAAAAATCATCCTTATTGGGGATGATTTTTGCAAAAAGTATAAAAAATAGTTTTGCAAAAATCATCCCTCTAGGGATGATTTTTGCCGCACGTTTCACCACTCAAGGATGATTAGTGCCAATAGTATCGGCTAGAGATGATTAGTGCCACAAACTACAAACCACAGGGATGATTTTTATAGTTTACTCTAAAATAAAAAAACAGAAATTGAAATCAAACCAATTTGATGAAAAAAACCAAAAGTGAGAAAACCGAAAATTAGAAAAATGATAAAAAAGTAATTATAAAACATAAATAAAACTGAATATTAATTACAACGTACTCAAATAATAATAATAATAAAATAATGAGTTATTATTAATAATAGTAATAATAATAATATGAAATTTTCAAACCATGAGGACGAAATCTGCAATATGACAAAACCGGGATGCTTTTTGCAACGTACACAAATAGTAATAATAAAATATATAAAAAGACGAAAATACCCTTGAAGTTAACGGTGAATCAATGTAAATATCGGTCAAGGGACCAAATCCGTAACAGGTCAAAACCGACATGACCCTTCAAGAAAAAGTTTACGAACAATATATGTGAAACCCGGTAAACCTTAAGGTTTATTTAAATAATTAACTCTTCTTTTATTAATGGGTGATAATGCATGCAACTTGCTACGATTGTTCAGATGGAGGAGCGCCTTAGTTCCAGGGAGGAGAACCGGGAGGTGGGAACCGGATGAGGACAATCGGCTGATTATGGCTGTGTTTGGCAACAAGCATTTTGGAGTGTTTAGGAGCGGTAAGCGGCAAGCGGTAAGCATTTTAGATGAAAAGCTTGTTTGGCAACACCTCAACAAGCGTTTGAATATTGTTTAACCACTCCTATCTCAAACGCTTCTTGAAGAAGCATTTTTGAACTGCTCCAAGCAGTTTGTTATAAAATTACATTTATGACCTCAAATATAAAATTTATAATTTCTTTAATTGGGTTAGATGCCCTTTTTCGTAATTTTACACTTTTTAATTACAGCTTAAGCTACGTTACCAAACATTTTTATTAAACAAACAGCTACTGCTTACTACTCCTGCTAACTGCTCCTGCTTACCGCTACTACTACATGTCGCCAAACATACCCTATAGCTGCTAAGCTATTTGGCAATACATGCCGGAAGAAACTAGCGACATGTGTCCCAGGACACAAATTCAAGTCCGAGAAAGGTATTTAATGCTATCTATCATACCAGTTTGTACATTCTTGGTAAACTTGTGTTTAAAAGGTTTGAATCTGTTCATGTTGTGGCAGGTGGTGTAATAATTTAGACCCGCCACTGAAAATTAGAGAGTGGACAAAAGAAGAAAATGAAAAATTAAAAGATGCCGTCACGAAGCATGAACATCAGTGGGCTCGGGTAGCCGAATGCGTGCCTTCACGCACCGACAATCAATGTCAGAGGTGCTGTATAAATTTTATTTTGATTCCTTTTATTGTAATAAAATGATTGACCCATTATTTTTTCTAATAACAGGAGATGGATTGTTCTTTTTCCACATTAAGCTAAAGTGCTAAAGAAAACTCGAGATGCACAAAGACATTATGCTCCATCCAATTTCGTTGATAGAGAGAATGAACGTCCTTCATTTGCCAAAGTAGGTATTGGGAACCACAAACAGGAACGCAGGTATGATTTATATCTATATCTTCATTAAATCAAGATAATAAAAGAACACGTGTCACAATAATAGACATAAGACGTAGGCCATATCTGAGGTGTTGGCTTGTCCGTTAATTTCTCACCATGTCGTCTGAGTATAACCATGTTTCACTTCCCTCCCAAAGTTCCATCACTTAAAAACTGCTTTTAATCAATCCCTAAAACTAAAATTAACCCTAAAACTTACCCAAACAAATTGACTTCTTATGCATAATCACCCCTAATTGATTATTCAGAAAGTGTCGAAAGATTTATTCGGGTAAGTTTTAAGTTCTTCAGTTTTATTCTGTTAATTGAAAAGACAACAGACTATTAAAATGAATAGAATACTTCTTACAAAATATACATATCAAGTTTTTGATAATATGTCAAATTGATATAAAAAGTTTGAATTTTCTTATTTTTGTATGAATTTATTGATTTAGTTTATGCATTTCCTTTGTTAAAAGTATGTTCACTATGCTTATTAGTTTAATGCTGGTCAAGATGGGATTTTGGTTTTAATTATAGTTTGTTTATGATTTTAACTAAGTCATGTTCTATCATAGGCTAAGACAAGTGAAGCTACAAGTTATGCTTGGATATGTACTCTCTGAAGATTAAATATGATGTTTACCTCGTAGTTATTGTTTTTTATTGATAGTAAAATATTAAGTTAAGGGAGATGATTTGCACACTGAAAAAATTTGATTGGGACACTCATTATACAAGCAGATAAAGCATTGGGTAAACTATGGTACAACTATGTAATGCACAGAATAGAGCGTCCCAATCAATTTTTTGAGTGTGTAAATCAATTCCCCTAAGTTAATATATTTTGGGGGCTTTTCAGTCCACGGGGGAATTAGGATTGTCATAATTTTAGTTCTTCCCCAAGGCATCAATTATGTTACTTAATTTTATATGTTGGGGAATATTAAATTAATGCGTTAGGAGCAAGACTATTGGGGTTATCACGTAACTCACGCTCAAAGCTAAATGCCTAATATTTTATAAGTCCAATTGCCTAATATTTTATCACAGAAGCTTATAAGGGTATAAATGGATAGTTGATTATAAGTTGGACCCTTTGTTGGACTCTAATCAGTCAAATGCTTTAATCATATTGTGTATAACTTATTGATGATGCTGTATGTAATATAAAAGTATACTGGTATTAATCTTTGTTAGTGTAAGTTGAAGATCTGCAGAAATACTTTGACCACGGTAAGTCTCTTATTTACTAACATGCACCTGTGCCTATGATCTACTGCATTACATAAATTGCAGTAGACAAGTGTTAAATACACTCTCATTCAAATGTGCACATATATTGAAGTTTTTTAGAAATTTGAAACTCAAATGCAGAGAAGAAGGTTGAAAATTTCAGCTACCAAACCTTTTGTTACTAAGCATGCCGAACTGTCACTACAACAAATTTGTCATTTCTTCACGCTTTTTTCAATATACTTTATGAAGCGTGAACTTTATTTTTAAAAATTGTTTCAAAATTCTCACACTGTTAAAAGTGTGAAGAATTCAAAGTTTACACCTAAAAGTGAGAAGAATTGTTTTATAAATCATAACCATTACAATTGAAAGAGTGAAGAATTGTTTCAAAATCTTCACACTTTAAAGTGTGAAGTTTTTTATAAATCTTCACACTTAGAAGTGGGAAATTATTTGTTACACTCAATTGGTTCATACCAAGTTTAGAGTGAACTTTTCAAATTCACACACTTTAAAGTGTGATGACATGTCATAATAAGTGTGAAAAAGAACCATTTTATTGTAGTGTGTTATTGTTTGGATTTAACAATCCAGCTAACCAAGTAGCTACGAGTACGCAGCGGATGGATCTAGTAATATCATATGATTAACACGTAAACAAGAAGTAAATAGAAAGCGTACCTCTTAGCCAATTGATCTTGAAACAAATAAAGCGACTAAAGTAAATCGCCTCTACGGTTGCTCACACAATCATGTCAACCGAATATGTTAAGCTTGTCTAGACTTAACTTCACAACCAAAACACCCTTGTGTTATAAATCGAATACCAAACAACACTTGTATTAAACCGAATATCCAACCACCGAATTAGGTTTGAAAACCCTAATATAACCGAAAACCTCTTGGATCGAATTTCAGCAACCCGAAACCCTTTTAGGGGTTTGAACTTCGAATCAAGAAAACCTCGAACACTTTGTGTTTATAACTTGCAACGTCGAGCTAGGAAGAATCAAGTGAGATCAATTAAACCTTAAAGGTTTAATCGATTTAGGTAATGAGTTATAAACCGAAAATCAAAGAAACCCTTGTGAGGGATTAGTCAAACTCGGCAAGAAAAGAAACAGGAAAACCAAAAACTATTTTGAGGGTTTTTGAGAATTATGAGTCGTGAATAAAGAGTTAGATATCAAGGGTATTTATAGCCATTGAATCCTACTTGATAAACTAGGAAACAAGTCCTATTCTAATCACAACACATCTTTTCCTTTTTCTCCTTATCTAAACCGAACCTAGAACCCTTAAGGAATAACCTATTCGTTTCCAATTTTAAGACAACAACACATTTATGTCTTAGTTCGGTTTAGTCCTTGTGGTTTGTATTAATAACGTTTGTGAAGTATAGAACATATTCTCCGTGTATTAACATGTGTGCCCCCAATAAGCTCATATATTCGTAACGTATACGTGCTATCCGACTACCATAACCCAACAGTTATTAGTAAGTTATGATTCAAAAGAAGCGTTTAACTGCAGCAAAGTATTGTACTATTGTATATTTCGTGATTTAGATGGTACGCATAGACAAACATGTTATAGTAAGTCAAGTTATAGTTTTGATTGCTATGGTTTGTGCACAATCTTAAATAGTTTCATTTAAGGCTATGCGTCTTACAAATAGCTGTGCGTTGGTGCTCATAATTATCATGATGGATCAAAACCATAAACCACTCAAAAAAAGTACTTGTCGAAAAATTGGCTAATTGTATAATATACTAAAGATCATTACAAAAACGACCAACACTAATGTCATTTTGATATTGGGCTTTTCTTGATCCATAACTTTTTAGTCCGGTTTAACAGAAGTCATGTGAATTGTCTTTTATGTTCTAAGCGTTTTATGCTAGTTAGCTTATTTGTAGTGTAAACAAATTATGCACTCGTGATCATTACCTTGTGTTTGGTACTGGAGCATGTAGTACTGTTTATATAGTTTTTGAAACGATGTTCCAAATTGTAAAGAGAGAAATGTTGAAGCTATCTTACATCCTTACTGTGTCAAAAGAAGCATAGTCTGTATAACTTTGTTAAAGACTTGTTTTTTACTCACATTGTCATGTTTCACCAAAAAGGGTTTGAAGAGCAGCATTGTGTAACCTTTAATTTCAAGTTTACATAATTGTATGTTGTCTGCACTGACTGTGCGTATAGTAATCACGAGTGCATAATTTGTTTGCACTACAAATAAGCTAACTAGCATAAAACGCTTAGAACATAAAAGACAATTCACATGACTTCTGTTAAACCGAACTAAAAAGTTATAGATCAAGAAAAGCCCAATATCAAAACGACATTGGTGTTGGTCGTTTTTGTAATGATCTTTAGTATATTATACAATTAGCCAATTTTTCAGCAAGTACTTTTTTTGAGTGGTTTATGGTTTTGATCCATCATGATAATTACGAGCACCAACGCACAGCTATTTGTAAGATGCATAGCCTTCAATGAAACTATTTAAGATTGTGCACAAACCATAGCTATCAAAACTATAAATTGACTTACTATAACATGTTTGTGTATGCGTACCATCTAAATCACGAAATATACAATAGTACAATACTTTGCTGCAGTTAAACGCTTCTTTTGAATCATAACTTAATAATAACTGTTGGGTTATGGTAGTCGGATAGCACGTATACGTTACGAATATATGAGCTTATTGGAGGCACACACGTTAATACACAGAGAATATGTTCTATACTTCACGAACGTTATTAATACAAACCACAAGGACTAAACCGAACTAAGACATAAATGTGGTGTTGTTTTAAAATTGGAAACGAATAGGATATTCCTTAAGGGTTCCAGGTTCGGTTTAGATAAGGAGAAAAAGGAAAAGATGTGTTGTGATTAGAATAGGACTTGTTTCCTATTTTATCAAGTAGGATTCAAGGGCTATAAATACCCTTGATATCTAACTCATTATTCACGACTCATAATTCTGAAAAACCATCAAAATAGTTTTCGGTTTTCCTTATTTCTCTCTCTGAAAACCTTAAAACATACACAAGAACTCTGTTGCCACCATAATCTTATCACCGTCGCATCTGCTGAATCCGCCACCATCTCTTGCTGGTTTAGGTGGTTTGAGGTAGTTTCGGTTTGTTGTTGGTTTAGGCGTCGTTTGAATTTGGTGATTTTTGATTTTTTAGTCGTTGGTTTTGACTGTCCATCACTATCTCACGGTTGCTCTATCATCGTCTCGTAATGGTTTTTAGGTTTACATCTTTCGATATGTGTGCTTAACTTTAAACGCCAATCATAACATGTTGAGGCTAAAAATCGTCTACACGGTTTGTTCTTTTTTTAGACTTTTGTTTTTTAATCTTTTGAAATCCGTTAAGATCCATTTCCGAAATCATTTTTGAGGTCGGTGAAAAAATTATAAAAATTAGCCGAAAATGGGATCTTGTGATTATTTCGGAGATTTAGCCGATCTGTTGTTTATGGTGTGTGTATATGAGATCTGACACATGTTTGAATTTGGTGGTTTAAAGTGTTTGGATCAGTTACGAAACAATAGTTTTATTGTCGAGGAGAAATGATTAAAATTAATGCTACAAGATATTTATGCAAGATAATCTAACCTTTTAGATAGCATCTTAACTGAATATGGAACAATTTGCTATTGTGTTTGTTCGAAACCATAAATAAAAATGTTTGTGAACTATTCGCCTAGTATGTTTTTAATTGTTGTACAATGTAAATATATGATTGTATTTTAAAGTAATGAGGTGTATTAATCATTTATTAATTAAGTATTAATTATTTTCATATTCAAATATTTATGTAATGAGGTGTTATAATAGAAGTATTAATTATACATTAATTATGTTTTAACTGTTAAGTTGTAATTATGTTTTATGACATGCACAATATGCATAAATAATTGTAAGTTGAAAATTCAACCTTTTAAAACTACAATGCAAAAGTCGTCCTTGTGGTTTGGTCAAATTGAGTATTTCGTCTTGAATTTTGAAAAGTGCGATATGTGTGCCTGTATGTAAACTTTGAGTTTGATTTCGTCTTTGACTAAAACGAAATGACCAAAATACGTTTATGTTTTCTTGTTTCTAAGGGTACGCTACCTGCATTTTTCAAACCACAAGGACGAAACTTGGTTCTGCAATTTACTCTTACCACAAGGACGAAACACATTCCATTTCTAAAAAATCACCCACTTGTCCATCTCCACCATCTTCTTCAATGGCTTCTTCTTTGATTGATCTGAATCTCTACCCTGATCCAATTGATAACCCTAAACCAATTATCACCCCCAAAATTAAACCTAAATCTGAACCAATTGATGACGTGTCACATACCCTTAACCCTAACCCTAACCCTAACCCTACACCAATTGCAACTATTGTATCTCATGATGATGTGGCAGACAACAACAATGTTTTATCAGAATACAACAGGATACAAGAATTGTTCCGTACAGCTTTTCCTGCCAAATTGGAACAACAACAAACTTTTGATGACGTCACTGACACGTCACAGGCTATTGTACCTATTCCTGATTATCACGTAGCTAATAATAATAATGGTAATGGTAATATGATGACGTCATCACGTAGGAAGAGTTTACAGAGGTCATCTGAGTTAGTTAGGGTGACGAACCTAGCGATAGATGACGAAATGTATTTTCGAGGCGTAGTTAGGAAGACTAGGATGATATATGATTCACTTAGGGTGTTGGTGGTAATGGAAGATGCATTGGGGTCGCGCGCTAGAGGGGATTTGAAAGCGGCGTCGGTGATGAAGGATAGGGGGTTGTGGTTGAATAGGGATAAAAGGATAGTTGACGCGATACCGGGGGTGCATGTGGGGGACGTTTTTTTCTTTAGGATGGAGTTGTATGTGGTGGGAATGCACGGGCAGGCGCAGGCCGAGATTGATTATTTGATGTCGAGTCAGAGTTTTAAACGGGAGAGTATTGCGAGGAGTGTGATTGTTTCGGGTGGGTATGAGGATTGTTTCGGGTGGGTATGAGGATGACGAGGACGCGGGTAATGTGATTGTGTATACGGGGCACGGTGGGCAGGATACGCATTCGAGGCACGTGGTGCATCAGAAGCTGGAAGGTGGGAATTTGGCGATGGAGGGGAGTATGCATTACGAGATTGAGGTGAGGGTTATACGGGGGTTTAAGTATGAAAGGAGTGCGAGTGGGAAGGTTTATGTTTATGACGGGTTGTATAAAATTCTCGAGGCGTGGTTTGATGTTGGTAAGTCGGGTTTTGGTGTGTTTAAGTTTAAGCTTGTTAGGATAGTGAATCAAGTTGAGATGGGGAGTGCGGTACTTAAGTTTGCGAATACTCTTAGAGTTAGACCTTTAGAGGCTCGCCCTGTGGGGTATGTTAGTTTTGATATTTCAATGAAAAAGGAAAATGTCCCCGTGTTTTTGTTTAATGATATTGATAATAATCACGAGCCAATGTACTATGAGTATTTGGCTACGACTGTTTTCCCAAAATTTGTGTATCACCTCAGAGTGAAGGGCAGCGGGTGTAGTGTTTCTGGATGTACTCTTGATTGTTTATGTGCGAAGAAGAATGGGGGCGAGTTTGCTTATGATGCGAATGGTCTTCTCGTTAGAGGAAAACCGTTAATATTTGAATGTGGACCACACTGTTGTTGTCCTCCCGGTTTTCAAAATCGAGTCAGTCAAAAGGGTGTGAGGAATAGGTTTGAAGTGTTTAGATCGTGGGAAAAAGGTTGGGGAGTTAGATCATTGGACTTAATACAAGCTGGTTCGTTTATATGTGAATATACCGGAGTTGTGCTTACTAGAGACCAAGCAAAACTATTTACTATGAACAAGGATGCTTTAGTCTATCCGAATAGATTCGGGGGACTTGTCTCAAATATTCACTGATTATGTACATCCGTCGTACCCGTCTATTCGTCCGTTGGATTATGGTATGGATGTTTCTAGAGTGAGAAACCTTGCTTGTTATATGAGCCACAGTGCGTGCCCGAACGTTTTAGTACAATTGGTGTTGTATGAACACTTACATTATGTGTTTCCTCACCTTATGCTTTTTGCGATGGAGAATATTCCTCCCTTACGGGAGCTTAGTCTAGATTACGGAGCAGCACCACCGAATGAGGCTTCGCCGAAGCTAGAAATATGTAATTAAAGCAATTTCTGATTTATTGGTTTTCTATGTGTGTGTCTCCCATTGCAGATTCTGGGAATCATGATACACCGAGGTATTTTCACATATCGACAGTTATGCTAAATATTAAACTGCAATAATCTATTTTTCTTGCATATTCGCCCTTTATTTTGCATTAAGTTGAATTCATGAACAAAATAAAAACGAAACCATATATTGTTTCAGCGGAAGAAACTTAGAGTTATTGAAGTTGTGTCTTGAATAATCTGCACATGCATTGTTGTAATACTCAACGAAAGAAAAGCCACGGTTACGTTGTGGATTTTGAGGATCCTGAACTACATTAATTTTTTAAAGGGGAAACACAGTTCAGTATAAGAGGAAACTCCAAAGTCACATTTTCGAGTAAAAAACATATTTTCACCTTGAAGGTCTATGCCGACTGATCCAACATGTTGAAAAGCCTCTTTAAAAAGTGCACATGTTCAGTTCCAAGTTCCAGGTGTATGAACTTCACATGACGACTGCCACAAACATCATCCGTTACAACCCTCGGCCCCATTACAACAACTTTTTGGGCTTCGATGGTATAAGACTTCATTCCATTAGTTACCAGATTTGAATTCAAATTTGAAGAAACTTTATAGCTTAGTTTATAGCTTCTTGAGCTTTAGATCAAGACTTTTGGATCCTAACATCACAACGTTACCTCTGTTTCGCGCTGAATGATTGCGTGTTGGCCATGTAACTTGGACGATTTAAATGAGGTCTAAAAAAGGTGTCCCCGCATAGTGACAGTGTTTTTTACCTCAGCTTCAACACTTCTCGACCGGCAAGAGAAACAATCATAGCTGGAATATAACTTGAAATAGCTAATGAAGATACCTCATGATCAATTATAGTAGCAAAAGTTCTTTCAACATGGGCAGTTTGGGTAAAGGTTAGATTTGATTACAATGGTAATTGTCTCAAAACACCTTTTGACCCGTTTACTTTTAACTAATGTTTTTCCTGATAGACTAGGTAAAGATAAATTGACATCTTTAGTCTTTATGGTTCTTTTCTTTAAGATGGTTATTTTTTCAAATAAAAAGGGATGGAATGCTCTTTTTCCACATGAAGCTTTAGTGCTAAAGAAAGCTAGAGATATACAAAAACATTCTGCTCCATCTAATTTTGTTGATTGAGAGGATGAACGTCCTACATTTGTATTCAAGGATATTTTTAGATCTCTTATAGTCAAGGCTCAAACAAAACAAGATAAAATAATCTTAGAGAATACAAAGAGATGGTATGCAATTGTTGGGTTTCTTTTATTCACGATTACGTTTTATTTAAATAATTGATATTGTTTGCTTAACATAGATCAGGGAGGGAAGGAGGGTGGGTTTGACACGTCTCATGCTAACCCCATAGCTAAATAACAAACCAACCTCAAGATTCTATCAACTATATACGTTAGCCTAAAATCGCAAGCTAAATAACGCATTTGCCTTATATATATTTAAAATGTCTAGACTTTGTAACCCTAATTGGAAAGCTAGCGTAATAGTCTCCAAAACGAACCACCTCATGATACATTCTTATTTGATGCACATCTTAAATGTGAATGCTTTATCTAACCTATCGATCCAAAAATAATTTCAAACTAAATAAATTAATTATCTAATCACCATTTACACAAGCAATGAATAAAATTACTCTAAACCACACATATAAACTAACATAATACTAAAATCAACAATAAAACTAATCATGTATACTAACATAAAAATAAATAAATAAAGATTAGAAGTCACCTGGTTAAGATTCGCCTAATAATGACAAACGATACCAAAAATACCCATCTCCAAAATAATAGACCTTGCTTCTTTGGGTCATAAACACCATTTTTAATCTATCTTTACTTTCCCACTTAACTACTATATTTAAAATGAAGACTTTTAAAATAATTTAAAGGTACCTTAACTAGTTAACAAAAGACTACATTAAAGAAATATTTTACTAGAATGACGTTACAAAAAGTAAACTAAAATCTAAAGTTGCCATTTTGATTAAAACAAAATAAATGTTGATGCCATATTCATGTAAACTAAAGTCACCTGGTTAAGACATTTAAATCATGGTTGTTAAAATTCCGGTCTTGATGTTAACATCTTATGATTATTGCAAGCTTAAGATTTTATAAGATCTCGATCTTGACCATAGGATTTTATGATCCAATCCGATCTGATCTTACTTTTATCGATCCACAAACTAAAAGTTACAAATTTATGAAATCGTATTGTACAATTTAAAAAACAACATGTTAATTTTATTAAACATTTCATAATCATAGTTTATGACAACATTTCTATGAGATACTCATATTTTTTTATTTGTTTATGATATATAATAATAATTTGTAGATTTTTATATTATTGCAAAGATTATTAAGAAAATAATATTATAGTAGGACTTTAAAATCTCGATCTTTTAAAAACAAAATCATAAATAGGATCCGATCTTGAAAACTTTGATTCAAATCATTAATCTTAATAGTACAAAGGATTTGAAGAAAAGAAGAAACACAACTATGTTAAATTGTTTAGATCTAAGAAATGGGGAAGGTGTCGGCTGGACCCTTAAAAAATGTTCTAACCATGCTTTTATAGGCCACACAACAACCCTAAATTCCAACGTTGGCATGTGTCGGATCTAAGTAACGGGTCATGGGCCAATTAATATGTGGGGCGAAATGACTAAATATTCTTTGGGGTTTTTTCTTATATTTTAACTAGGCTTATTATAAGGGCTTTTTTTTATCTTTCAATATTTTCTGATAAATAACAAAATTTAACAATATTTACAGTTAAAATACAAATTTTTGTTATTTATTATTTCATAAATACTAGTATTATGATTTCGATGCTAAAAATATGTATGTTTTAACAAATATCATAATGCATATACATATAGAGGTAGGATTGGTAGAAAGATAGCAGAACTAAACCATAAATATGATTAATCTTGTTAGCATGATGAGGCAGACTTACCACAACTTACACCCATTTCTCGTCTGTAGCAATTGGGCCGAACTTGGTCCCATGGACCTCAAGGTAGTACCTCGGGTCACAGTGATCTAAATGGCGCACTATCTCAAAATGTGCCTTACAAGGAAAGGAGTTTCGGTTTGACTTCTTCAAGAAAGAAACAAACCCTTGTTTACGGTTTATCGTTGCATTAATACTATTAATAGAATCGCAAAATTCAATTTTAGTATTTTCGATAATATTCTTTATAGAAAATTAACTACCCATAACCAGCCTTTGATGGGCGGACTGGTATTGTGAATATCGTTTACAAAAAAATAAGTAAATGTGAATCAATAATAAAAAAAAAAGAAATATTTATTAAATGTGTTAACAACGAATAGAAATGAATTCTCACTCGTTCAAAATAAACCGACCCTGGATGGGTGGGCTTCGTTATTGAGATTCGTTTACAAAAAATAAGTAAAATGAATAATATAAAAAAAGACAATTATTGTTTTGAATGTGTTAACAACGAATAGAAATGAATGCTTCCCCGGGCCCCCCCATCTACCGTTTTAAATTTCCAACTTATTTGTTTTTACAAAAATAATTTAATGCAATGACAGTTAACGCTATGCCATACACCAATTGTAGTTAATTTTCTTTATTGCAATACACAGCCTGCAAATTTAACCGATTAGTGTTTTTTTTGTTTAACTAAGAAACTGCACTAAACAAATAGTTAAGCTTCATGATATTTTTTGTTCCGGTTTAATTATGTTATAAAAAATTGAATAACGACAAAAAAAAATCTTTGTATGAGAGTTTACCTGCACCGAGTGAATTTCAACAAAGTTGAAAATACTCAAAACATCTTTGCAGCGGTAGAGATCCATGTCATATTTCTTATCCCAAAGGATTTCTTCAAGCAATAACCGCACCTGTAGAAATACATGATATGTAAGAAACACAAAACAATTCACAACGCTGCAAACATAGCAAGTAAACTTGCAAAACTGCCATTTTTGGTACAAGCCAAACTGCCGGGTCGGGTCATGTTGACCCCCTAACAATATGAACTACTATATGTGTTCTATACTTATACTTCAAGATACCAGATGTAGGTTGGGTTGAACACGGCCTCTTATTTTTCCACATATGACTTTTTATAATAAACGATTTGTGAATTATTTGTGGATTATGAATACAATAGTGAATTAAGGGGGGTTTTTTTTTGAAATAAATGATTTTAGTAGATTGCAAAAGTTGCATGCATCATTAAATATGCTTTACAACCTATCAAACCCATTCAAATAACTTGGGCAACCATTCCCTTCTTGGTTACTTTTTTGAATTTGAAAACAAAATTAGTAGTATATACTTAGTAGGAACTTATAATAACCCTCCAAGCACTAAAGCCCTCAGGGTGGGATGGGAATACATACTTGTTTCCTGAATCATTAGAAAATGGTGACACGGCTAATGACACAACCGGTTCTGAAGCAGTCATAGAAGTCATGGTGCATTTGAGTGATCCATCTATAAAAGTATCTCCTGATGCACAATATAAACGAATTAGTGCTACAATTTGAACTAAATAAGTTTACTCAAACTTGATTTCCAATAGTATTGCTTACGACTTCCGGCATCTTAATTATATGTGGGATTAAAATAACCTTGTCAACTTGTGACAATGAAAATCATATGGCATGGGATATTGATTTAAGAGTCCACACTAAACGCACCTAAATAAGGACTTACCAAATACTAAAATTTAATTTTTTTTTGGTAATCCTTACTGTTAGGTAATGAGTGGCAAATTTAATCACAAAAAACTACTACACATCAATGTATAGTGTCTATTCCCTTACCTGTTTACGCAGAAAATAAACATTGGATTGCCCAGACATGACTTTCTAAACTTGCTATTAAGAGGGTAAACATTAAAATTGGTCTCCCTTATTTGAATAACAAAAGTCCTTATGCATTTTTTACAAATAACATCAATGGTCTTAGATCCAACTTTTGGGGCATCACAAGTATATGTGTTTCCTCTAGAAAGTTAGCAGGATATCCAAGATGCATTTTGCTCGAGTTCCACAAACGCATTGATGGGTGATCTTAGAGACACGTTGTAAGAATATACTTTGATTTAAAATATAGATGTAAAGTATGCTTACACCCTCAGAACTACAACCTACAGAAGCATATTTATAATTGATACTTTTATACGAACAAGTATATGTATGCCTTGTATGAAGACTTTGAAAAACACCAAACAGCTAAAACACATGTCCAAAACACCTAGCTTTTTGCTATATTCTTATAATTAGCTTATTTACCGGCCTTATGAGCTTATATCAATGTTTTTGAAAACTGGGTTTGTGATTGACCTGGCCGAGTCACCGGGTCGAACCCGATTTCATGAAAAAAGACCAAACAGCTGAAACACATGTCAACACCCATTACTTTGCTGCGTTATTAACACCAGTGGCGGACCTAGTATTTCAAAATAGGGTATGCACTCAACTTTGGTATTTTTGAAAGGTATGCACTCCATGTATATTTCTTAAAAAAAAATTTTTTTTTACACTAGCCCGTCGAATCGGAGGGTATGCACGTGCATACCCGTGCTATTAGCTAAGTCCGCCCCTGATTAACACTATCTTTGCTGTAAAAATCAGCATAGAAACCAACCATGTTTGTGTTGTTGACCCGGGTTGCTAAAAACAGGCGGTTCTTGACCCGTTTTTTGACAAGAACCGGTTCAACCGGTTGACCCACCAAAATACCCCTAAGTACAAGTAACTAGTGAATGATTTAATGATCATACATTTGTACATGTGCATGCATGTAGGTTGGCATGCAAGGAGATAAACGTGGGAGGACATAGAGGGTGGAGGTTAAGGATAGTGGAAGCTTTCATAATAATATTAGCTTTTACTGAGCTTTTATATGTGATGTTGGTGCATGCTGGTTTGTACAACAGTCGATACGGACCAGGGTATCGTGATTCTGACTATGGAGTCGGTGTTGGTGGTCATCATCATGTCGAAGAGCCTGGCTTCAAAGGGACTACCAGAGTTTAATTAGTTCAACTTTTATATATGTTATGCATGTATGTAGTTTGTTTATAAGATAATTAATACTAGTAGAACTAATATGGGATGTATCGTAATGTTTGTATTGTACTTCTGTTGGGTGTGGATTTTGATTTAGCAGAAGTTGTAACTTTTACATATGTAATCAACTCTCAGTGACTTGTGAGCACACGCTTACACACACTTGCAGAAGATTTTTCTAGAAGCAGTCGTGTTACCTCAGGCAAGGACCTTACCTTTTTACCTTGGGTAAGGT
Organism: Tanacetum coccineum; assembly: GCA_026074375.1. Taxonomy (NCBI): domain Eukaryota; kingdom Viridiplantae; phylum Streptophyta; class Magnoliopsida; order Asterales; family Asteraceae; genus Tanacetum; species Tanacetum coccineum. Next base: position 16,136 of record BQNB010054647.1, on the reverse strand, counting down.
CCGTTTACCTTCGGTAGAAGTAATCGTGTTACTCTCATGTAAGGAACTTACCTTTTTACCACAGGTAAGGTTCTTTTACCTTCGGGTACGTTTTTAGGACTTTGCGAGCCTGATAACCATCGACTTGAATTTAATGCACCCTTAATATTTTCAACTTTAGCTATCATTTTTTTCATCATCAGCTTCATAGAAATTCCTTCCTTTTAACTTTACCTTGTTAACCCACTGGTCTTATAATGTATTCTTTTTAGCTTTAAATTTTTAATATTTTAATTTTTTTTTACTATATAAACGTATGATATTCAGACATGCTTCATAAGAAGAACCTCATTCCATTCATCGAGGGGCTTAAATCCTAAACCACCCTAATCTTTTGGTTTGCAGATGATTTTCCAAGCAATTTTAAACTCTCTGTTACTGCTATCACTTTGATTCCAAAGGAACCTTTTCAGAACTTTATTAATGTCATTCACAACAGTCTTAGGAAGTAATTAAACGGAGACCCAGTATATTGGCATAGTAGACAGAACATAAGCAATCAATTGGACTATTCAGCGTAAGATAGACTCTTGTTCTTCCAATCCCCAACCTTGACTTTCACCTTGTCAAATAAGGATTTGCAGTCAGCAATACCAAACATTTTGCCAAGAAAAGGTACACCAAGATATTTCTTAAGGAGCTTCCTTGCCACTTGTAAAAGGTTTTGTGAGATATCTTGATTGCTTTGATCGCTAAAAAATACCAAAAAAAAGATAGTACTATTGCCCAGGTTAGGATATAGTCTAGAGTATTTACTGAATTCCTCAATAGTATCCTTGATAGTTCTAACAGACTTGGTATCCCCATGACAAAACACCATAAGATCATTTACAAAACATAAATGAGTAATTTTGAGCTCTTTACATCCAGTGGCGGAGACAGGGAGGGAGCCCACGGGTAAGTGCCCCTCTAGCGAAAAAATTTGTTTGTGTCTTTTTTTTTAAAAATATCTGGGGTTTTTTGTAATTTGCCCCCCTCCACTAAAAACCAATTTTCAATGTAGTTTTCAACAATTATCCAAAATGTGCCTCATCGAGGAAAAATTTCTGGCTCCACCCCTGTTTACATCCATGGCGATATTTAAATCGAGAGTTTTGGGTTTTTTTCTAGAAGCATTTTATCAAGTTAGATGCACCATAGTATATTTTTAGGACAAAATTAGATGCATATAGATATATTAAAAGCATTTTAACAAGTTAGAAGAATATTACGTATTTTGTCTCTTTTGCGAGTCAATTTTCGATATTATACTTGCATCATTTTAACTTTAAAATCACTTTCAAAACTATCACATTAGTCGAATGCATTGTCCTCATCCATAATTATTCTTTTTTGAGTTTTTCATGTTATGTGGCAAAAAGAAAAGAGGCAAGAATCAAGATTTCAAAATTTCTCGAATTTGCCATTGGGTTGTTCTGTCAGATAAATGGGCCAACTGAGGTTATGAATTTCAATGTTCCATTATATATATGATTATTTATATATATTATATATTTTATATATATATATATATATATATATATATATATATATATATATACTAAAAATGAAGTAATACGACGTCGTTTTTTACAACGACACATTTATGAGACATCAAAAACATCTCAAACCACTAAAAAGAGTTAAAATACACCTCTAAACCACCTTTGAAATCTACCAAATCTAAGTGACAAACACAACCAAAATTGAACTTGCTCTATTTCGAAGAGTTATGTCTAAATCTTTTCCATGGATTTAATTAGAAGTGCTCAATCTATTCATTTTGAACATTTAAATAGATTATAAGAGCTCAATATATTCATAGTTGCCTCAAATTCAACTTTATTTAAACATTAACCTTTTAGATTTTACATTGATAGTTTAGGTCAAATACTTTAAAAAAAGTATGGAAAAAAATATTGGACCTAAACGTTGACCTTTTAGATTTTCCATTGATGCTTTAGGTCTAAGACTTTAAAAAAAAGTATTGGAAAAAAAGTATTGGACCTAAAGCATCAATTGAAAGTCTAAAAGGTCAAGGTTTTAATAAGGTTGAAGTTGGGCCAAGTATGAATATATTGAGTTCTTATAATCTATTTAAATGTTAAAAAAGAAGAAAAAAAATCTTCTAATTAAATCCATGGAATACGTGTTAAAGAATTACACATAGTGGTTTGGGCTTCGATGGTATAAGACTTCATTTCATTAGTTACCAGATTTGAATTCAAATTTGAAGAAACTTTATAGCTGAATCTTGGCGCGGCAGCCACACTTGGATTGTGGTTGCAGCCATGATGTATGTGTGTCTTTCAACCTTGTGGAAAGTGGAAGGATGACAGAGAGCAAGAATTGGTCGCCTCAGCAACCTCTATAGGCGCACACCGATCATGGGTTAATGCAAGGCAGATTTATTACGTCTCTATTAAAATTTCATATTGATACGTGGAAAAAGGGTATGTGTATTAGGCAATGATGATAGTTTTCTGTTTACTATGCGTGGTCTACTGAGACCCGTATGTTGGCTAGGCAATCACACTAAGAGTGCAATTGAGCCACATCGGGCGTGTCGTCCCGCTACTCTCATATGTTATTATTATACATACCCTTATTCACGGATGACTACCGAAATCCCTTTGTGAAATTTACAGTCAATTTGTTTTTGCCACTTGCGTTGCCATTTCACAAAAAGAGGTGCTGCCCACCTGAGTTAAATATAGGTATGCGATTTTGCTTAAGCTTGGAATTGACACATTTAAACTCTTATCTACTTAAGCTTGGGATTCACACTTGATCGCCTACTTTAACATTTTTTACTGCGTTTCTGGGAACATTTTTTTCACAGCCATTCATCGACTCAAACATCATCATCTGGTGTTACCCTGGTAAGTGTATCAGGTTTCTCCTTTAGTCTGGATTTCATGCCGTATTTTATTTTCCAAAATCCCTAGAGTGTTACGGTCGTAGATTCATAGGTTTAAAAAAATGTGGCACCGTTTAGCTTTTAGCTATTTCTTTCATATGCATGTGGTTACTTTGTTTTCAACTCTTCCAAAAACCACACAGACTAAATTTGCATTGTGTCAATTCGTTACGACTTATAATTAGAGCCTGCAAATAGATATTGCTTAACTGAAAATTGACGCTTACATTACGTGCCTAAATTAGCATAACACGCCTACATTTGATACATACAATACCATCAAGCCTTCAAACTTTTCGACCATATTATTCCTTTACCTAATGAAGACAAAGAGTAAATCAGTTAAAAGAAAAACAATCGTCGACGCCGACCTAGAATACGATACGATGGGTATTCCAAAGAAGCCAAATGTGGGACCCGTTACTACATATGATTACACATCGACCCATCTGTATGGAGAGGGGTCCTCCTCAAAAAAATACAGAAAGCCAATAGGAGCTGAGCATAGCCACACGCACATACTTTGCCTGATTGATGTTACCCCCCCCCACAACAATAACGTCGCCAAATCTAAAGACGGATAACAATGAGACACATATATATAGTGGGAAAGTGAAGCTTCCATGTGAAGCTTCATTAAAGAAAAATGTAACCACTCTTGTCCTTACTTGTCTTCCTTTAAGCAACCTTTAATAAAGTATAAGTCCCCACTTGTTCCCTATGTGTCTTTTTTTTTCTACATCTACATCTACTCTTAGCTATTTGCTAAAAAGTAAGTTCCTGCCAATATTTCAGCTTCATTCCAGAGATTGTCCTATTGGGATCATGACCATTTGCCAAAATTCCTAACCTGCATCAATTGTTGGTTCTTATCTTCACTCCCACAGTCCACCTCATGTTAAAAGGTCCTTTCCTTCTAGACTCTGAAGAACATCTTGAGGATGACTCGCTGAACTTATTCAAGTTTAGCGACTTGTTTTCTACTTAGGATATATTTCACACAAATCTTGTACAAGAGATAATTAGGCACTAAATTGGCCCAACAATCTCCCCCTATTTGGATAGAAATATAGCCCAAGTCTATTAGTAGTAAGTGAGCATAAAGGCTTCTTCTTACATACCAAGTTACAACAAAGAGACATAAAAGATAAAACATTTGTTGTTGATGTTGTTGAACATGTGTTCAGAAATGATCATCTTTATTAGTTCAAGGCTTCTTGTCCCCGACTTTCTTTAATCTCTGATGAAGAACCTTGAAGATGACCATCTTGGGGTGTGCTGACTTTGGTTAAGCTCCTTAGGTTAAGTTTGTGTTTCAGGACTCGTTTCAAACTGTGGTGATCAGACACTGCCTGAAATATTGACTGATAAATACAAACAATCCAAATACATCAAACCCAAACTCAGCTGACATCATTCCCTGAGTAACCATCTCACACGTACTTGCTGAGGAAAATACTTGCTGATAAATGCACAAGCTGATGTTTATCACCACTTCTTGAATACCAAGTATAGTCTCAACTTTCATTGCTAACTCGTAACATCAGTTCTTATCACCTTTAAAAACTCGGTCCCCTTGTTTCTCTAATCCACCCATTACTGATCCAACATACCTACTACAACAAACTGCTCCAACACATACCATTTTATTTTCTACCCGAACCAACCAACCTGATATGTTCCACTTTGACGTTTGGTTTTAGCCTCTCTTGAAACTAAGCAAAGAACATATTCAGATTACCTTCAAAACATACCCCATAATTTTCATGGTTTTTTTTATGAAGGTGGTAACGATTTTGGTGTGTATTTGTGACAGTGATGGATTTTTTGTTTGTGTGTAGATGAAAGGATTTGTTTATTTTGTTTTGTGTTGTGAGAGTGAGAGGGTCGGGATAAGATATTTAAATTGTTGAGATAGTGCGCCATTTAGATCACCGCGACCTGATTGCTACAAACGAGGAATGTGTGTATGTTGTGGTAGGTCTGCCTCATCATGCTAACAAGATTAATCATATTTATGGTTTAGTTCTGCTACCTTTCTACCAATCCTACCCCTATATATATGCATTATGATATTTGTTAAAACATACATAGTTTTAGCATCGAAATCATAATACTAGTATTTATGAAATAATAAATAACAAAAATTTGTATTTTAACTGTAAATATTGTTAAATTTTGTTATTTATCAGAAAATATTGAAAGATAAAAAAAGGCCTTAAAATAAACCTAGTTAAAATATAAGAAAAAAGCCCAAAGAATATTTAGTCATTTCACCCCACATATTAATTGGCCGATGACCCGTTACTTAGATCCGACACATCCCAACTTTGGAATTTAGGGTTGTTGTGTGGCCTATAAATGCATGGTTAGAACATTTTTTAAGGGTCGAGCCGACACCTTCCCCATTTCTTAGATCTAAACAATTTAACATAGTTGTGTTTCTTCTTTTCTTCAAATCCTTTGTACTATTAAGATTACTGATTTGAATCAAAGTTTTCAAGATCGGATCCTATTTATGATTTTGTTTTTAAAAGATCGAGATTTTAAAGTTCTACTATAATGTTATTTTCTTAATAATCTTTGTAATAATATAAAAATCTACAAATTATCATTATATAACATAAACAAATAAAAAAATATGAGTATTTCATAGAAATGTTGTCATAAACTATGATTATGAAATGTTTAATAAAATTAACATGTTGTTTTTTAAATTGTACAATACTATTTCATATGGTCAAGATCTGATCGGATTAGATCTTAAAATCCTATGGTCAAGATCGAGATCTTATAAAATCTTAAGCTTGCAATAATCATAAGATGTTAACATCAAGATCGGAATTTTAACAACCATGATTTAAATGTCTCTGTTCTGCTTTAGTTTACACGAATATGGCATCAACATTTATTTTGTTTTAATCAAAATGGCAACTTTATATTTTAGTTTACTTTTTGTAACGTCATTCTAGTAAAATATTTCTTTAATGTAGTCTTTTGTTATTTTTTTGT
>BQNB010054646.1:28078-39456 GCA_026074375.1 Tanacetum coccineum | reverse complement strand
TAACTAAGTTAGCATGTTTTCTCTCTTGATATCTCCAACTCTTTTACTTTCAGTTATTTATTTAATTGTTATTTTTAATTCCTTTAATTTCAATTCAAATCAAAAACCATTTTATAAAAGTGACATTTCAAATTAAAACTAATTACAACTTAGCTCTTGGGACGACCTCGGATTTACCATTCTACACTATTCATGACTGGGCTCTCTATCCATTAGTGCGTCGTTAGGTAGATCGAGTTTTATAAATTTAAAACTTGGTAAAAATATATTTTAAAATAAAATACACATAACTTGCACTAATAACATTGCCTCCTATTTCTGGTTTAACCATGCCTGGTGCTTGGTTTCTTCGAGTTAATGCCAAGTACTGCTCCATCGTGAGTGTGTTGATGTCAACTTCACCCATTTTGCTTCCTGAAATTAAGAACAAATAAATTTTAGTTCTCAAATCTAAGCAAATAAATACAGGAATTCAAATTGTAAACTAATTTTAGCTCTCCGACAACGGCCCCAAAAACTTGATGCGTATAATCGTTTAAACTAATACCATTTTTTAAATTTATAAAACTCGACTACCTATGGTCTACAATGCACTAACGAGCAGAGAACCCGGTCGTGTATAGTGTAGGATTGGTAAATCTAATGTCGTCCCAAGAGCTAAGTGTTTTAGTTACAAATTTGAATTTGTCACGGGTTAAATAATGATTTGATTTGAATTTAAGAAAATAAACGAAATGCGGAATTAAAATACGAAGATTAATCAAAGAGAGATGTACTAGCCTAGTTATTCCCTTTTTACAGTTAAAATAGAGTTTCCTAGTGCAATGTCTACTTTACCTTTTATAATGGTGGTACTAAAATTGACAGTCCGAATTGGCATCGAAACCTGTCTTATATACCCTACGATCTTGATCTCTCGTGATCACAGAAGTCGAGAATCAAGGCTATAGTAATTAACCTCCAACTATCCTAAAGACCTGTCTAGAGTCGATAATCCTACTTTTCGACTATAAACCCTCCAAGAAGAGTTTCCCATGTTTTATAAGTATCTAAATTAATGCAGGCGATGATTTGGGCGATCCCTACACTAAGAACAGCTACAAACCTATTCCTAGTATCATGTTAAATCGTAATTCAAGTAATAAGCCTAATATAAAGCTTAACAGGATCTACACTACCCTCAATACTACCAAAATTCGGGGATCATGCAACAGGCAATAAGGATATCCAATAAAACGATAAGTCAATAGGAAACAAACATCAAAACTATGACAATATCATAACAAGACTAGCACTTAAGGTGCTTAGCCACTCATAGTACAGATAACATAAGACATAATGAAAGAATTCTTGGATAGAATGGACATTATAATCTTATAAACCGTGCGATGAATGTTTAATACAAAGAATGATAAAAGTGATTTCTCCCTTGAACTAGGGATGAATGTGGCCGAATTCCTTGCCCTATAGAAGCCCTAGATGATCTCTGGGAACTCCTCTCCTATGAATGATACGAATGTGCAGGATATGGGCCTCTATTTATACTTTTCGACCCAACTACGACGTAGTTGTAAGTGTGGAACTACGCCGTAGTTAATTGACTCGGCTTTTCCATTAATAGTTATTTTTAACTACGACGTAGTTGTAAGGGTGAACTACGTCGTAGTTATGCCTAAGCACGTATATCCTTGATGACTCATAATAACTACGGCGTAGCTAAAGAGTTGGCATACGCCGTAGTTCTTCTATGCCTTAGTCCATCTTTGAGCTACGACGTAGTCCATACGGGGAAACTATGTCGTAGTTTTCTCCTGGAGTCCGTACTTGGTGCATTTTGTACACTCATCGATCCAATTCCCGCGTCATTCTGTTCCAATGCTCATAATTTCCTGTAGATGAAACATAAAGTGATTAAGTACACATTTTAACCACAAATCAAACAATTATGAACATTTTGTAAGGGATTTTTATACAAAAGGGTATAGAGTATTTGATGTTATCATATTCATAGCCACATACTCATACTCAAAGCTTCAAAGATTTAAGTGTCAAAGATGAAAGCTCAGAACAAACAAAGATACACTTCAAAGAACTCCTTCAAAGTCATCAAGATTAGAATCAAGTCAAAAGGTCTAAATTGATGGAGATTGTTAGCTTTCAAGACAAGTATGAGTATGTTGGTCAAATGCATCAAGCCAATCATCAGAATACAAATCAAGATGCATTCAAGGCAAGTAAGGATGAAAGATCTCAAAGGCAAAGTCAAAAGACAAAAGAAAAAAAGACAAAAAAAAGATCAAGATCAAGATCACAAGAGCATGATTAAAACAAATGAACTAACACAATTATTACACGAACAAGACTCATCAAGATAGTAAGCATCATGGATCAAAGATCAATGTCACAAAGAGAGATCTCAATGATCACCCCTTAGGGAAGGATTGTTAGGAATTCAGAAAGTGTTGATCATTAATGTAATTTAAGAGAGATCTCAATGATCGTCCCTTAGGGGGATATTGTTAGGAATTCAGTTTTAGTGAAGTGACGACCATTATCGATCTCACGAGTCTTGTAATAGATAAAAATAAAGTTAGCGTGTAATAGTTAGTGAAATAGACGTAGTTACGTGAGTACGTGCGATAGTTAGTGAAACTATCCCACATCGTCCCATGAGGTAAAGTGTAGGAAGAGCCTTAGCCTATAAAAGGACTCTCTCACCTCATGAAAGGGTGTGTGAGTGTGTGTTACTTAACTGTGTAAGAGAGTATTATCTCCTTCCATTATGTGAAATAAACAAAGTATTTTCCAAACACCTCCACTAATCTCTTTCTCTCTTCTCTTCTTTTATATGTGTGAACTGATATGAATATTAGATATTCTACACTTAGGTATGAACCATAAGTATTGCGACTAGTACTAAAAACAAGTTGAAATCCAAACACAATCACCAAAATACGAAAAAAACATAACCTACACATATCCAAAAACCTGCCCTAAAAAAACACAAACCATTTCCCGTTCACCAAACCCTAACCCAGTTAAGAACCCCTTATCTTCGTAACAAACAAAATCTTCTCACGCATCGCAAGATGTGTTTCGGTAACCATCTTCAACATACATATGCTTTTCTTCATGTCACACTTTTGAAGGCCCTTCAGGAAAAGCTACATTATCCACAACCACAGCTGAACCCCGCAGCCTTTGAAGCTCAACAATCACTGTTTGCCTCTCATTAGCACTATCAGTCACCACCCCCTGACAAAGCTTTCTTAACTCCTTTTCACGCTTCATATGTTGGTTACTTCCCTCTCAAAGTACACCAGCATATGATCTTTCATCAAAGTGGAGTTAGCAGCACATGCAAGCTCATGAAGATGAGCCATTTATATGATTTGTTTGAGTGTGTCTTCTTTTTTTTCTTTTTTTAAAGTTTGTATAACAAAAGACTGAGAAGGTAAATAATGACTTAAATGCAAAAAAATAAGACCATTTAAACAATATAAAACCTAAAAATTTAGAACAAATACATGTAATTTTAAGTGCTTTGCCACTAAGCGCAAAAACCTAATTCCTCGTCTAGACATACAAATGTACATATAGTTATCTGAATCAATCTTCACAAACACTACAACAACAATAACAACAACAACAACAACAACAACAACAACGATACCCAATCTCGCCTGGGCAAAGTATGAGGAAGTGAAATGTAGACAATTCATACCCATACCTTTAGGAAAATCCGCAAGTAAAGAGACTGCTTTCAGGTAGACCTCCGGCTAGGATAAGGAAATCTTCATAAACACTATGCAACAAAAATAAGCTTTACCAAACACCCTTGTAAAGAGGTGAGATCCTGGAAGAACAATAACATATTAAAAAACAAAAGAACACATCATAGCCATCTATTTTATTTCAATCCAAAGGTAGCTACCCTTCCTCCCATATTCCACCTAGTTTTTTAAAACAACATATCTTGCAAACGGTAAATCGTCAAACTATGAAAAATACGCCATCCCGACGAGAATATTTTTATCTTTCATTAGACGGGGACTTTAATATATTTTCGACGATTTTTTAGTTTTGAATTTCCGCTACACGTTATTAATAAAATCGCATGTGATTTCTTTTTTTTGTGTTATTTTATTACAATATAAATAAGTAATTATTATTATTATTTATTATAATGTACATAGTAGTGGAAGACAAACAAGAAACAAGCTGCATCGTTAACCTTTTTTAATTTAATTTAATTTTTTTATTTTTAGAACGATAATTTTTTTACATCTTATACCACCTATCTCACCATATATCTCACAAATGCCTCCAGCGAGGCTTGAACCCACAACCTTTAGGTTGGTGGGGAACTCACATACCACTAGACCAAGGGCCTTGGGTTCTAGCTCTTTAATTAAAAAGTTGATTCTTTTGAAAACCACATTTGTATATCTATGTGTCATAGCAATATTGCTTTTAACTCATTGGACTCTGTTGAGTAGCTCTAGCGCTTCAGGTTCAAGGAAAATAAATGTATCAAACGCGAAATTTTAGAGAAAAATCATATGTAATTTCACAAATCACATGTGATTTCACAAATCACATGTGATTTTACGAAATCACATGTGATTTTTAAAATAATGACGAGAATATTTTATCTTTCAGTAGACGGTCATTTTCATATACTTTCAATGATTTTTTAGTTTTGAGATTTCTGAAAAAAAATTACACGTGATTTGTAAAATCACTTGTGATTTGTTTTTTACACGTGTAAAATTTAAAGTAATAAATCACAAGTGATTTTTAGAATCACATGTGATTTTTCTGTGCGGAAATTTAGAAAAAAAACTTCGTCGAAAGTATATAGAAGTGTCTATCTATAAAAGATAATTTAATTCTCATCGCAATGGTATAATTAGTTTTGCGTAACGATTAACGGTTTAAAAGATATTTTAATTTTAAAAAATAAGATGAAATTGAGTTTTTTAATTAAATTAAAATAATAATTAATTTAAACAATTAGACGAAAATAAAATGAGTGGTTGAGATTAAGTGGTTTGTTCTTTGATTAGATTACGTTCTATACCAGCCTTTTCTCCCCTTGTAAAATAGATGGAGTAAAAAAACATCATATAGGGTATGATTGGGAAAAGTAATCATTGCTGGAATTGAAGATGGAGCTGTAAATAAAGATGCAGATGAAGATTATGAAAAGAAATTATTATTATAAGCTATGAAATAACATTTTATTTTAAAAGAGATTAAATAATCATAATCTCCTGATCCTGGTAAGATGCCAAACATACATAGTATAAAATGCTTTACCCAAACAACCCTCAATTAGGAGCATAAGAATATACCCCGTGATTAGAACTATACCAACATCATCACACTTTATGTCTCTGAGCTGCTTTTTTCACCACACAATTCCATCAATTCGATTCGTTTCTCATCGTTTTAATCTTTCTCATTTCAATCCCAGGTACAAAATCCAATCTTTTGAAATCTTAATATTTTTCATAAATTTATGTAGTACACAATATAAATGTTTAATAATCTGTGATCTTTTTAATACCCACTAATAAAAATTTGATTTTTTTTCATGTGTTTATACTTTATATAGTGCACAATGTAAATATTTAGGGGGTGTTTGTTTAAGGTTATTTTTTACTAGTAATTCTTTATAAGCCCATTTTTTGCCTTTTTTTTTTTGACTGATTAGCTTATTAAAGATGTTTTTTTAATTAACCATGGTTTCCGCTTATTATAGGTGTTTGTTTGAGCTTATTTGGCCAGCGCTTATGGGCTTTTTGAACTTTCAAAAACCACATAACCTCAAACTTTTGGGCTTATGAACTTAAATAAGCTCATAAGCTCAAAAGTTCAATAAGCCGATGAGCAAGTGAAATTAGATCATAAGGTAGCAAAAATTGGCTTATGAAGGGTGTTTGTTTGGGCTTATATAGCGGGCTTATGGCTTATTTGGTTTCTGGCTTATGTTTCATAAGCCCACTTTTTGTGGCTTATTTTGAAAATTTTCGGCTTATATGAACTTATTATGACATGATATGCTTATTTAAGCCAAAAAGTTTCAAATAAGCCACAAAACATAAGCCGGAAACCAAATAAGCCATAAGCCCGCTAGAGAAGCCCAAACAAACACCCCCGAACTATATGCCTAGTCAAATAAGCTTATATCTATACTACTATATAAAGCATTTATAATGTGAGACCCATTAAAAATTAAGATAAGAGGTGCAATCTTGACCATCCATCTCATTTTTGGGAATCACATCATAAAGTGACATGTGTCGTCTTTTGATTAAAAAATCACCTTTATTTTCAAATTGAAATATCTTTTTATCTATTTAATTTTATTTTGATCTAATTTCACCATATTTTTTAAAATTTTATGCTCTTTAATTCAACATCCATTTTGATATATTTATATATATATATATATATATTTTTACATTTTAATGGGTTTATTTTATGTTGATTTATATTTTTTTACAACTTTAATCTTAATTAAATATAAACTTGATACGTTAAAACTATATACTTTCGGAGAGAGTGTTGTCTTTTTACATGCGAGAATGATGATGTTAATATGGTGTTGCGGGAAAGTTACAGGAAACCCCAACGAACACATACATTTGTGAAACGAAATTACTAAGCGGGTAGAAAATTACGTAAAAAGTTGAGTTAGTAAATTTTTTATTGCCGCCGCTATGCGCGGGTAACCAACTAGTGCTATGAAATAAGTTTAAACAAAATCCCTCATATAAAGTCATTATTTTATTAAAACCCATTAATCAAAATTTAATATTTCTGATGTATTTATTTAGTAAAGAATGTAAATGTTGAGAAAGTTGTGATCCTTTTTATTAAATTTGTATAGGGTTCTTGGGATTGGAAGAATCTTTATGAAAAAAGCTGAAATGGGTACAATGGTTAATGGGTCCAATAAAGTTGTTGTTAATGATCCTAAGTTGCTTGGTGAGAAGAAAGAAGCTATTCGAGTTGCAGGCCCTGCAAAATTTCAGGTTTTGGGGTGTTTCGGTGTTATTATTGTGCTTTTAGGGTTTATGAATTTTTAAGATGCTTTGATGTTGGGTTTGGAATAACAAAATCGGTTAGTTGAGTGTTTGGAAAATTATGGTTATTAAAGGATTCATGTGTTAATGTCTTAATGACCTTCAGTATCCATATAATTAAAATCAAATAACTACTTGTAGATTGATTATCAAAAGTTGATTTTTCAAGTGATTATGTAATCATAAGCACATTCAGTATGCACAAGCATTAGAAACTTAATAGTACAACAACAAACTCTTAGAATCTTAGATTGCTTGGTTGCCAAAACCAGGATCAATGTTGTCAACTTCGATTAGAAACATTTGTTTCAATGGCTTTCTAGTTATTCTAGACATTAATTTGCTGCTTAGTGTAATAACTGCATTTGATTCTTGACCATCTAATGTTAACAATTTTACTACTATTTACTGATGGGCAAAAAGATAAATTTAGAATGTTGATGGTTAAAAGTTGTATTGTATTTCTTGATTTTATGTTTGATGATCTAACTTTTTGCGTTTGTTTTATTGTTTAAACCGTAGGTTATTGCTGATTTCGATAATACATTGACAAAGTTTTGGGTCAATGGATGTCGAGGACAATGTATGTCATATATGAATTAAAGTGTTTTGGATACTTCTTATTGTTTGTTACATGTTTGTACTTTGTACTGCAATTAAACTAATGTCTATATCTCTGTTTACACATGTAGCTAGTCACGCACTCCTTCAACAGGAGGACCCTAAATACAATGCCAAGAGAGATGAATTATTTGACTACTATCATCCTATAGAATATGACCCGAAAATTCCAACTGATGAAAAAACAAAGCTCATGGAAGAGTGGTATGTGGACCATTTTTTAATGTTCATACACTCTATTCTTCTAAGCATTTTTAGCACTTCAATATAATCATAATACTTATGAAATGTCCGTTTTTTGGACAAATGTAGGTGGGGTAAGACCCATGGTCTCCTTATCGAGGGAGGCCTTACATATGATGCAATACGAAATTCTGTTGCTACTGGGGTGATTGCTTTCAGAGAAGGTGTCGTTGAGCTTTTTGAGTTCTTAGAGGCAAGTTTTAGTATATTTTTCTCTTCTTTTTGTACCATTTGAAGGTCTATTAGAGGGATTTTGACCCGTGAAGTTATGAACTGGTCAATTCAGGTTAAGTTATATATCTAAAGGGTTAAAATGGGTTCAACCCTTCAGATATTACTCAAACTGTATTTTCGACGCATACAGCCTTCTAATTTCTTTATGCAGATTCCTTGATTAATGATTAAACGAAATTTTATCTTTGATCATGTTCACTACATGTTATATATACAATCAATAATGACATAAAAAGTGTTTTGGGTATGATATATGTGAATCTTTTTTTCCCTTTATAATCTGCAGGAAAGAGATATCCCAGTTCTGATATTCTCAGCAGGTCTAGCGGACATTATTGAGGAGGTAAGTTAAACCACTACCATGTGATCATTCTTGTATGACACCTGGCAATTAGTATCCTGTTATACAGCTAATACTTCTAATTTGTCACATATTGTTTCATCAGGTTCTTCGTCAGAAACTTCATAGAACCTTCAAAAATGTTAAAATTGTATCAAACCGGATGAAATTTGACCAAAATGGTAACCTACTGTCTTTTACAGGTAATGGAAGTACTGTGAATTAGTTTTTTTTGCTAACGCAATTAAAATTTTACAGTTAATCATAATTTTCACATATGCACAGGGAAGTTGATTGATAGCTTAAATAAGAATGAGCATGCTCTTGATATGGCTGCGTCGTTGCATGATCACTTGGGTGAAGTTGATGAGCAAATGATCGACATTGCCTCTGTGAAAAAGGGAACCAATGTCTTACTTCTAGGTGATCACATTGGAGACTTGAGAATGTCTGATTGTATAAGCTATGAAAATCACATTTCTGTAGGATTTTTGCAAGTAATAAACCATCATTTTAGTTAATCTTCCCTGTAGCCAAAATGGCAAATTCTTAAAATTCTTTTTCCACTTTTGTGCAGGAATCATAACATTGAAAACTCTCTTGATAGCTACCGGAAAGGCTATGACATCGTGTATCTTGTGAGTGTGAATACTTTACGCGAGTACTAAAGTAATTAAATGAATTATTCCTATTCAGATTTCATTTAATTGTTAATTTCTGCAGGATGATGCACCGATGACAGGGGTCGTGAAACTCGTTTCAGAGCTCTTTCCTCCTGCAAGTGATTAAACTTTTGGGAAGATATATGCCGTTTTCCCTCTCAAGGGTACAACCTACAAGATACTTCCTTGGACGAGGCTTCCCTAAAGCAAGATGTTGCTTTCCGGGTTTTCGTATTTTCTGCATCCAATCTGCACGACTATTGAACAATCCTTTTGGTCCCTGATGCTTGTCTTCATAGCCCGTTTGGCCCTGATGCCCTCATTAAGAGAGATCTTTATTTAGATTGGCAGTAAACTATTGCTATTGATTACTATTTGCTTAATCAAGATCGTTACTCATTCTATAAATGGTGTGGCATGCATTAATAGGGAGATGTTAATCAAAAAGAAAGAAAGAGAAATGACCAAAAAAATTTTGATTGGATACATGTCATTTTGTGGAAATTTTGTGGAAGTTTTTTTGTGGATGTAGCAATTCTCTTCTATAAATGACGACATGTTCAGAAGGTATGAGAAACAGTATCTCACTGTCTTTCCAACCTTGTAAATAAATTAGTTTAGCTCTATGAAATGAATCATTGTTTTCCGATTTTTGCATGTTGTAACGTGTTTGGCTCGCGATTCCAATGGCTTTGATATGGAAAGTTTAGCCTTTTCTATATGTTTACTAGGTTTTCTATCATTAACCTTTGTAGTCTAGCAACGATGCTAAGGTAGTCGATCACATCTAATGTTATATGTGAGAAAACTATTGAAGGACACTGTATAAAAGACTCGATCAAATAAATTGAACCGGGAATCTATTAAGGTAACTTGAATAAAGTATCCAAAACATTTTATTTTTGTTGTTGTCCTCATGAGGACTCAAAAACAAAATAAGAATATTTGACTCAAGTCTTCTCTTACTTGAACACTAAACCGAAACTTTATTTTGTAGTAACTTCTTTTTAAAATATTCTAAGAATTTATATATGCTTTGTATTCTAGTTGTTTTGAACAAAAATAAAACTTGATAACAAGCTTTGAAAATGTAACTATGCATTGTTGGAAGAGTTGTATCTTTGGTATTGCTTGCATCACAATTCCGCAACATGCGTTATTCACAACTAACATCATATTAGTTTTACTAGTAGTAAATTACCAATCAAAAATTGCACCCGAGTAGCAATATCAAAACATAACATTATTCTAATACCCGAAATTCTACATGTGAAATTAGTATGTTATTTTACTATACAAAATTGTTATATGATATCTTGATAAAAATAAAGCTATAACTATTATTAGGTCATAATTTTGATAAAGTGTGTATAAGTCTTAGAGTTAAGATCAATGAAGATTCAATATTTATTAAAGATCAAGTGGAACAATCATATCCACTCATTTTTTATTAAATTAAAAAAAAAAACCATTTCCACCTATTTTTTAAAATTAAAATATCTTGCAAACGGTAAATCGTTAAACGACAAAAAATACACCACCGCGACGAGAATTAAATCATCTGTCTAACGAGGGGCACTTTGATATACTTTCGACGAATTTTTTTTTTTGATTTTTTTTAGTCACGTCTGAAAAAAATCACATGCGATTTGTATTACAAAATCACATGTTATTCACAAAAACACAATTGATTTTTAGTAAAATACAAATCCACATGTGATTTTTCCAGAATCACATGTGATCTTTCTACACGTGACTGAAAAATAAAATTGAAAAAAAAGTTCGTCGAAAGTATATCTATTTCATTTTACGTAAAAACATAACATTATTCTAATACCCGAAATTCTACATGTGAAATTAGTATGTTATTTTACTATACAAAATAGTTATATAATATCTTGATCAAAATAAAGCTATAACTATTATTAGGTCATAATTTTGATAAAGTGTGTATAAGTCTTATAAAAGGCCTTTGTATAAATAAGGTTTTCAAAGAATAGAAATCTATTAAATATTGTAACCGTTACTCCATATATTTTGTCAAGCAATTAATCCTCCTAGCTCGACTAGCCAGGTACCCGCGCAATGCGACGACAGGTACTCTGTAACTTAATTTTTCGACGAACAATTCTTTAGGTTGTTGCTTATCTCTCTTTTTCTCGTCAATGTTGACACCTACACCCA
>BQNB010054646.1:0-27955 GCA_026074375.1 Tanacetum coccineum | reverse complement strand
AAATAAAGATCAAAGATATTTTCTAATCCCCCTCCTAGCATATGAACGTATATATGTATGTATACTAAGCCTAGATAAGACCAAGAAGCTTTACAAATATCTTCATACATGCATCTTTGTTAGGAATAAATCTTTACAAGACTTAATACTGCCAAGGTATAACTAACAGTACTAATGGATTTAAGACTGCTAGTACAAACTTAGTACTGCTGGTGTTTAGTTAATACTGCTAGGAGAAAGAGTTAATACTGCTGATGGTCAAAGCTGCTGACTTGGAGATAAGGATGCATGGAGATTATTATGGGATATTTATATTTGTATTGTAACTGATCCTAAAAGATATGTTTTTATCTTGTAAAGGACTCTTTGTGTTCTATAAAAGGAGATCCTAGGTTTAGGATAGAAATATACTTTTATTAGACGAATTAGAGATAGATTGTAATAGCTTCAAGGTTTGTAACCCCAGTACTACAAGAGTACTCGTATTATTCTAATAATATTGAAACAGTGTGTTCATTGTTCATTGTTTTGTTTAGTTATCAATGTTCTATTCATAAACACCTCTAGAGTATCAAAATGTAGATTCCGCATACACTTTGGTATACATACAAAGTCTCAACCATTGTTATTTTGGATTCATCCAAGATAACAAACACTTTACTACGTAAAGAATCGATCGAGGCGTGGGATCAACAATCTATTTTACATGTTTGATAAAATGTGTATCTGTATTAACCAAATAAATCTTTTCCTACACTTGTTTAATGCAAACTACCTTTGTATGTAACTAAGACGAGGTTAAGAACAAAACAAATCATGATCACATAGCATTCAAACATTCAGATCCAAGATTATGCATTATGGGAGGTAATAGAAAATGGAAATTCGTGGGTACCTATTCCTGCCCTGTTACAGCACCAGAATCTGGTCCATCAACAGCATTGTAATGATAATTGTGGTGCCCTTACTTACTGAAGAAAAGATTTGCAAAAAGAATGATGTAAAGGCTCGAAGTCTTTTGCTCATGGCACTGCCCAATGAGCATCAACTTACCTTCAACCAGTATGTTGATGCTCAATCAATGTTTGTTGCCATTAAAGCTCGCTTTGGAGGAAATGATGCAACAAAGAAGACACAGAAGGCCTTACTGAAGCAACAGTATGAAAACTTTAATGCTACAAGCTCAGAATCACTGGACTCTATCTTCTTTAACAGGCTTCAAAAGCTTGTTAGTAGATTGGCAATTCTGGGTGTAGATACTCCTCCAGAAGATCTAAATGTTAAGTTTTTGAGAAGCTTACCTTCTGAATGGGATACACATGTGGTAGTCTGGATGAACAAACCCGACTTTGATACTATGGGTTTGGATGATTTGTACAACAATTTTAAAATTGTTGAACAAAAGGTTAAGAGAACTGCTGCTGCTAACAATGAATGAATAAGAACTTGAGCATATCTAACCACTTAAAGTAGTCCAGTCCAATCATAACTAATACTTATTTAATACGTTGAACACTGGAGTTGAGTACTCTGGCACCACCAAGGTGTAGATACTGCAAGTACTAAAAAACTAGTACCTGCAATTTTAGTGATGCCACAGTTTATGCCTTTCTGTCCACTCAACCACAAGGGTCTGAAACTAGTTCATGAAGATCTTGAGCAACTTCATGATGATGATTTGGAAGAAATGGATCTAAAGTGAATAGTGCACTGCTGAAGCATGAGTCAAGAAAGTTCTATCAGTAGAACTGGAAGGAAGATCATCATTGATAGAAGCAGTACTGCTGGATATGATAAATCAAAAGTAGAATGTTTCAACTGTCATAAAATGGGACATTTTGCCAGAGAATGCAGAGCACCAAGAAGTAAAGACAACAGAAATTGGAATCAAGGAAAGCCATCACAGGCATGTAAGGATTTGAAAGATTGCTTCTGAAAAAGTAAGTGTGCTATAATGGTGCTGGATGTGATGGAGTGACATGGCAAGAAGAAATTCAAGCAGAAACATCCTCTCATGGCATTCACAGATTCTGAGGTATCAAATGATAAATCTTGTTTTAAATCTTGTTTGCAAAATTATGAAGCTCTAAAGAAACAGTATGATGATTTGCTTGTTAAATTAGATGATACTGGTTTTAAAGCAGCTACATATAAAAGGTTTATCAATTTCAGAAGCACAGTAGTGTAAATGATAAAGAATCTGAAGTCCTTTTTCCCTGAGGAAATTGCTTTGCTATAAAAGAAGTGTAGTCACAAAGAAATCAAATGGGATTACTTAAGAACTGAACTTGAAAAGGGTTAAGGAAGAAAAGAGGGGTTTTGAATTTAAGATTGCAAAGTTTGAAAAATCATCAAAAGACTTAGATGATTTGTTAGCAAGTCAGGTAACTGACAAGAGCAAAAAGGGTTTTGGTTATAATGTTGTCCCCTCACCTCATCCCTTGATTCTCAATAGACCAACACCTTTAGACTTATCTTATTCAGGTCTTGAAGAATTCAAACAACCTGAGGTAAATGAGTATGGTCCTAGGGATTCAAGTTTAAAAAGCCAACACTGTTTGTGATAGAGAGTCAGATAATTCTGAGAAAATACTGATGACTCTTTAAAACAACAACACAAGACTGTTACTGTAACTAGCTCTGTTAAGTCTCCACTTAAGGTAGACAAAGATTGGAAAGAAAAGTTTTTCTATCCTGCTAATCATGTTAGGGAAGAAGAACCTAAAAAAGCTAGAGAGAATAACTGAATGCTCTCCACTTATTGGAAGATTAGGTGTCCATATGACGAGAAGAAGTTGAGCCTATCCCTTAAGGTAGAAAAGAAAACTGCTATACCTACTACTACTAAGAAAGAGTCAGTTAAACCTGATAAAACCAATAAAGAAAGGTCAGTTAAGTATGCAAGATGTACAGTCACAGGACCCTAGGGGGGAACCAAAGGAATTAAGAAATGGTCAAAAAGCCAATCAATTAGATGAAACTTATGTTTTTAATAACAAGGCAGTGTTTTATCTGTGGAAGTTTTATGATCCATTCAATACATTGTCCTAAAGCTCCACAAACATATGGTTCCAAGAGCAGTCTAATTAAGACTGGCCTAAAAAAAACTGTAAAAATCAAGCCTGTTTAATACTGTTAGGTCTGTTAACACTAATGCCTAGACATTAGAGTACTGCAAAAGATTTAATAAATTTAGGTCTTCTTAAACTACTCACCCCAAAAATCAACAGTTTCGTTGTGCTAGACACAGGAACAATTTTCCAAATCAGCACCAATCAACTGTTCAAGGCCTTTTACAAGAGAACAACATTAACAAAGGACTAATAATCAAAATATTAATACTGGTAGATAAATCTGTTAATACTTTAAGCAAAATGTTAATACTGTCAGGGCAATGGGATTTAATGCTGTTAAGCCCGTCGCATGTTGGTTTGGAGAACCTATCAAACCCAATGGTGGCATCACTGATTTTTTTAACAAATAAAATTACATTGATGACGAGTAGATCCATAGTCATATAATGCCTTGGGTCCCCTAAAGATAACTAATTTAGTGAAGTTTTATGTGCAGAGAAATATCACTAGCTAAATGAAAAGATTTGTTGATAGAGGATGCTCAAGGCAGCAGTCTGGAAACTATAGCCCCATCTTTCAGATTTTCAAAGACTTTGATGGAGGTTATGTTACATTTGTGGATGGAGCAAATGGAGGCAGAATTACTGGCAAAGGTACTATTAAAACTGATAAACTTGATTTTGAAGATGTATACTTTGTCAAAGAGTTGAAGTTCAACCTTTTTTTATGTCTCAAAAATTTGTGACAAAAAGAACTATGTTCTTTTTAACAGACTCTGAATTGTCCTTTCTATCTCCTAATTTAAGTTGCCATGATGAAAATCAGATACTTCTTAAAATTCCTAGACAGAATAACATGTACAGTTTTGATATGAAAAACATAGTTCCTAAAGATGGTTTAACTTGTCTAGTTGCAAAGGCTATATCTGAAGAATCAATGCTGTGGCATAGGAGGCTTGGTCATGTCAACTTTAAGAATATTAATAAACTTGTCAAAGAAAATCTTGTAAGAGATTTGCCTTTAAAAAGATTTGAGAATGACCAAACTTGTGTTGCCTGTCTTAAAGGCAAGCAACACAGAGCCTCTTGTAAGACCAAGGCCTTTAGTCCCATTACTAAGCCATTGTTTATGCTGCATATGGATCTCTTTGGTCTAACTTTTGTTAGTAGTCTTGTGCATAAAAAGTACTGCTTGGTAGTCACTGATGATTATAATAGATTTTCATGGGTTTTATTTTTAAAAACTAAGGATGAAACAAGTGATATCCTTAAAAACTTCATAAAAGAGATAGAAAACCTAGTTGATAAGAAGTGAAATAATCTGAAGTGATATAATGGGACATGAGTTATTTAAAAAACAAAGTGATGGATGAGTTCTGTAGGGAAAAAGGTATTAAAAGAGAATATAGTGTGGCTAGGACTCCTTAGCAAAATGGTGTAGCTGAAAGAAAGAACAGGACACTCATTGAGGCTGCTAGAACAATGTTAGCATACTCTAAGTTACCAACAACATTTTGGGCAGAAGCTGTTTCTACTGCTTGCCTATGTACAAAATAGGGTCTTAATAGTCAAGCCCATAACAATACTCCTATGAATCTTAGAGTGTATTACACCATGCCCACCTCCCTACCGCTATCGGCTTTATGAACCATTTGATTTCATGTTACTATTTCTCAATACCTTTGATAAAGTTGGGCAAAGTTTGATGGAAAAAGTGATGAAGGTTTCTTTGTTGGATATTCCATTAAGTAGAGCAAAGCTTTTTAGGGTATACAACAATTAGAACCATAAAAGTTTCAGGAAACTTGCATTTTGTGTTCTTATAGAATAAACTATGATATCAAAAAAAAAATAAAGAAAAAAAAAAAAAACAACAAAAAAAAAAAAAGAAGGAAATGGTCCAAAGTGGCTGTTTTGATCTTGATTCTCTATCCCAATCAATGCGAATAATGTACCCGTGGGTTGCAGGGACTTTTTCTAATGATTCTGCATGTATACAAGGAGTTTCTGAGTCTAGCACATCCTCTCAACAAGATCAAGATTGGATTGCAATACCAATTTGGAAGGATGCTTCATATTTTGGTGATGCTTCACCAAATATTGTTAAAAAAAAAATGATGATGCTAACATAAATCCTCATGATGGTAGCAATATCAGAATAATGGTAAGTAATAGGCAGATCAACAAGTGTAATACTATCCAGGTAAGGAAATTAATACTGGTAGTAGAGAAGTTTAGTACTACTATCCCTGAAGTTATACCTGCTACTCCTAAAGACTTGATGGGAACAATTCCTCAATCTGAAGACACACAAGTGGAGTATATTAAATTTAAATTGGGAACATTTCACCATCGTTATGCAGTTTTCCCCCCCACCCTTCCACTCCTCAACAAGAATCACAAAGAATCACCCAATGATCATGTGATTTGTGATGTGCAGTCCTTCTATTCAAAGAAAGAAAAAAAAAAGAAGAATGAACAACTTCTTACTCTGAAACTAGGATTTTTGTGCCATATATGTAGGAAAGACTCACCAGACTTCATACATGTCCTTTTTGGCTTGTTTCCACTCTCAGGAAGAACCAAAAAGAGTTTCTAAAGCTCTTAGTGATCCTGCATGGGTAGAAGCAATGCAGGAGGAACTTCTATAGTTCAAACTGCAAAAGGTATGGGTTCTTGTAGATTTACCTAAAGGTCATAGGACAATTGGTACAAAGTGGGTCTGCAGAAACAAGAAAGATGAAAGGGAAATTGTCATAGAACAAAGGCAAGTCTAAGTTGCCCAAGTGTATCATACTCAAGAATGAGGGCATTGACTATGATGATGTCTTTTTAACTATGGCTAGAATTGAGGCAATAAGAAAAATTCTGGCTTATGCTACTTATATTGGTTTTACAGTCTACCAAATGATGTCAAAAAGTTCTTTACCTTATGGGTCAAATTAAAGTAGGGAGGTGTATGTTATGTCAACCTCCAGGTTTTGAAGATCCTGACCTATCCGATAAAGATTAATAAAGTTGTGAAGCTACTAAAAATGGACTTCCATCAAGCACCCAGGCTTGGATACACATTAGCCACTTGTCTTTTGAGCAATGGATTTCAAAGAGGACAGATTGATCAAACTTTATTCATCAAAAGTCAAAAGGGGCATATCTTGCTTGTTCAAATCTATGTAGATGACATTATTTTTGGATCTACCAAGAAGGAACTTTGTAATGAGTTTGAGAAGCTTATGAAGGATTGAAGGTCTACGCAAACTATGATCCGGTGGTCTTGGTGAGTGAAACCACATGATAGCCATTTGAGTGAGAGAGAGTAGTGAGATGGAAGATGAACTTGTGATATTAGATGGAAAATGATGAGGGATACAAATGAACTGACAAATCCCAATGACCACACCCCTCTATGGAATGCCATAGAGGGTAATATATAGCCCTACAAACCTCTAAACTATACTTAGTTGCCTATTCTAGTCCTCGCGTATGTGGCTATGATAAACTATGGTAATTCTGTAATGTCGTCACGTAAAAGTAAATTCCCAACAATCTTCCCCTACGGGACGATTTACAGAATTACTTACAATAATTTCCTAACAATTACATGAAGATTAAGAACAAGAACTCATGAAGCTTCAATGCTGATGACGTCTTCTGTGTGTTTGACTTCAAAGTCTCACTCCTCAACATGAATACATCTTTGTAGTACTTTGTAAGAAGAAATACTGTATTAGGCACGAGACAAGTAACCATTACACTTCTGGTTAAGAGAGAAGCTCTGAATTAGCTTCCCCCCTAATTTCCGTGCCACATATTCTGATTTAAGAAAGCTTTAAAAGCTTCCCTACCAAACTACATGAATCACTTCCCCCTAATTCATGCACATATTCATTATAGGAAGCTGTCAAAGCTCCCCCCAAAGCTAGCAATCCTCTCTTGACATTTCAAGCTTACAAACAAGCTTAGAATAATTAAGTGCACAGCGAACTGTAAGATACCACCTCAATGTTACTAGCTCCTATAAGAATAAGCTTAAGATTGATCAATATTGTGGTAAGCATTATCTGGATCAGCAACGTATCTTCTCACGTTGCTGCATAGTTCTTCTCACACAACCTTCCCCCTAAGAAAGTATAAATAATGCATATAAAAGTTTCTCAAGGTATCACTTCCCCAATTTGACTGAAGAAGATGCACCAAAAGCCAAGGTTTATACGCACTGAATTCTCTGCGGTTAGGACATTTGTGTTCCCGGCATGGCCTAACTTAAAAAAAATTCAAGAAAGATGCTCCATGTCAAGCTTTCAAGAATCAAGAAAGGCACAGGCTCAAGGGTGAATCTTCTCCTTCGCAAAGGCTCAAGGGTGAATCTTCTCCTTCCCCCTTGCTGGTTTTGACTTGTCGGAATCAGCAACACCTTGGACGTGCATTTACTTGAGTACTTGTGTGAGGAATAAATTAGCTCAGATCTAACCCGTGAGAATCAATTGCTGATCAAATCTCTACTCATCACCTCTCTCTGGCTATCATGTTACCAACCGTTTCGAAGGCTATTTGAAGTAACCACTAATGAAGTAAACCCAATATACCAAACTTGAAACTAAAGTAGAATTTTCCGTTCTTGTGACTTAAGCTTGCGCTAATGTTGGAAGAACGGTGTAGAGAATTTGTGCTCTAAGCAAATCTCTAAGTACTCAATACCCTTGGCCAAAGTATGAGACTTTCATCACCTCTTGCGATTATCCACAACGACTAAGCGTGTGACACTGAGTACTACAATGTAACTCCTTTAAGTGATAGTTAACCAGGTCTTCAACCATCCACCCCTTGACTGCTGGAAACTAGATAAACCAAGTCTTCAACTTAAATTAAGCTCGAGCAAGTTATCATTGAAATCATGCATCCAACCAACCCCGACTTCAAGATAAAATAAGAACACGCCTTCGTAAAATGCCACACTCAATCCTCAAATAAGTGATACCCAATCAACTCCGTAGTCACTTAATTAATTCTAAATCTAGCCTTTAAGTTTCATAATTCTTTATCCAACTTGATCCTGGTCTCGTCACTTAAAAATCCTGCTTTGTCATCATAAAGTACAAATGTAATCATTAACAGCTAAATATAGCAAAAAATCATCCCAAGTGAGTCATTTAGCTAAATTTAGTTTTAATATGAAACATTTAATACTCAAACCGTTGTACCCGGGTCCATCATAAACTCAGCCCATAATCACACCATATACATTATTCGGCAGCCCAAGTTAATAAGAAATTGGTCCATCTCCATTTAATTATACCCGGGTCCATAATAATAAGATATCAAACAAATCCCTAATATGACTCAATCATTAACCCTATCCCACTTTTCATTCGCCTCCCACTTCATTTCTTCCACTCCACACACAGTCAAACACTCTTATCTCTCCAACACTTACAATAGATCACTTCCATCTCTTTCAATCTAAACTCCCATCTCACCAACAATCTCAGTTACAACACACCATCTCTTTCCAAAAAAAACAACAGATCACTACATAAACACCAAACCTCCTTAATCTTTGTGAACCTACTTACAATCACACCAACGAAGTGAATAGACCACAAGAACGATCGCTTCAAGGTCTCTTATAAAGAGGTCTCGGGTAGGTTTTATTGTTTGTTGTTTTTGTTTTGAGTCTTGAAACGAAACAAAGAAAATATTATAACCCAAGTGTTATAAATATTTCTTATGTTCGAATATTAAAAGAAAAAGGTTTAACCTTTACAATGATCAATGATGAACTCATGATAAATCTTTGAAAAGATTTTGGTTATGAAACCGTAACATGATTCTGAGATTAAATTGCTTCGAGTCATTGTTGAGTTTGTAAGGTGATGGAGATATGATTGTTGTGACGATGGAACTTAGGATTTAGTTGGATTTGAGATGATGTTGTTGAGTTGGTATGGGTGGTTATTGTTGTCGAGTCTGTGATCTTTCTTAAACTATGTTATCTTTTCGTCGATCATGAGAAACACACTCATTTGAGGTTTAACCCGTTCAACTCGTGTACGCCAATACCGATTGACTCGGATGGGTTGAGATCGGTCACATATGTTGAACTCGTTCGGCTCTGAGGGTTTTACTATTTCGAATTTGAGTTGCATAGTACTCGTATCGTATTTTTACTCAAAGTAAGAACACATCGTTTCGATTGACAAGATTTTACACTCGTTCGGGAGAGAATAGTCCTCCTCAAAACATCTCGTTTCGTTCCCTCGATTGGTTTCAGACTCGATCGATCCTTTGATAAAAATCACTCGGATCGATCCTTAAAGGGTGGCCACTCCAGTGTCGGATCTCCCATAGCTTATAAACTCGTTTTCGAAAAATCCTCAAAGAGTACACTCGTTCGATCCCTTTAAGTTCACTTCGGATCGTTAGAGGGATTAAACCAGCTATAGGCGTCATGAAACCATTTGGATGCCATGTTACTATTCTCAATACCTCAGAATAATTGTACAAGTGATCAACAAGTTAATACTGCCAGTCCAGAAGTTAATACTGGTAGTAGAGAAGTTAGTATTGTTGTCCCTGAAGTTAATACTGCTACTCCTTAAGACTTGATGGGACCAATTCCTACATCTGAAGACATACAAGTGGAGGATCAAGAAATTGAATTAGGGAATATTTCACCATCTTATGCAGTTTCTTCCACTCCTCATACAAGAATTCACAAAGATCACCCAATTGATCATGTGATTGGTGATGTGCAGTCTTCTGTTCAAATAAGAAGAATGACAACTTCTTACTCTGAACTAGGATTTCTAGGGCATCGACTATGATGAAGTCTTTGCACATGTGGCTAGAATTGAGGCAATAAGAATATTCCTGGCTTATGCTTCTTATATGGGTTTTACAGTCTACCAAATGGATGTCAAAAGTGCTTTCCTGTATGGTCAAATTGAAGAGGAGGTATATGTCTGTCAACCTCCAGGTTTTGAAGATCCTGACCATCCTGATAAAGTCTATAAAGTTGTGAAAGCATTATATGGACTTCATCAAGCACCAAGAGCTTGGTATGACACATTGGCCACTTATCTTTTGAGCAATGGCTTTCAAAGAGGACAGATTGATCAAACTTTATTCATCAAAAGTCAAAAGGGGCATATCTTGCTTGTTCAAATCTATGTAGATGACATTATTTTTGGATCTACCAAGAAGGAGCTTTGTGATGAGTTTGAGAAGCTTATGAAGGATAAGTTTCAGATGAGTTCTATGGGAGAACTTACCTTCTTTTTGGGATTGCAGGTCCAACAGAGAAAGAAAGGCATTTTTATCAGTCAAGATAAATATGTCCATGAAATTTTGAGAAAGTTCAACTACTCAGATGTGAAGTCTGCCTCTACTCCCACAGATTTGGAAAAGCCTTTGGTTCAAGATGGAGATGCTGATGATGTTGATGAACATCTTTATAGATCTATGATTGGATCTTTGATGTATCTTACAGCATCCAGACCAGATATCATGTTTGCAGTATGTGCATGTGCAAGGTTTCAGGTTTCCCCAAAAACATCCCATCTCTTAGCTGTCAAAAGAATCTTTAGATACCTTAAAGGCAAACCATCTCTAGGTCTTTGGTATTCTAAGGATTCTCCCTTGGAATTAGTTGCTTACACTGATAGTGACTATGCTGGAGCTACACTTGATAGGAAGTCAACCACTGGAGGTTGTCAGTTTTTGGGAAATAGGTTGATTTCTTGGCAATGCAAGAAACAAACTGTAGTTGCCACTTCTACAACTGAAGCTGAATATGTGGCTGCTGCAAGTTGCTGTAGACAGGTTCTCTGGATCCAAAACCAATTGCTGGATTATGGGTACAATTTTATGAACACTGTTATTTATATTGACAATACTAGTACTATCTGTATAATAGAAAATCCTGTTCAACATTCTAAAACAAAACATATAGAGATTAGGCATCATTTTATAAGAGATTGCAATGCTAAAAAGTTGATTCAAATGGCTAAAATTGACACTCAACATAATGTAGCAGATCTTCTTACAAAAGGTTTTGATGCTGGTAGATTTCAGTACTTGGTCTCAAGTATTGGAATGCTCAATCCCTAAGGCCCAAATCTCTTGTTTGTTTTGTAAAGTTTGTTAAATGTTAGTACTGTTACGTCTTTGTCAATTAATACTGCTAGTTCTAATTAGTACTGCTAGTTATTTCTATGTATCACTGTTAATCCTGTTAGTAACACTTAATACTGTTAAACAAGAAAAATGTTTAGATTATGTTTTTCTTGGTTTTAAGCTAACTTTTTCAGGATAAACAATGAAGTGTGAAATTGGTTACTCCATAATGTATTATTTAAGGGGAGGAAAAATGTTGGTTGAAGTGTTAGTTGTAACACCACACAACAAATGGTCATCAGTTCACCATGTCTAATAGACATCAAGAATTGACTAATCCAGAGCAAACGGCTATTGGTAAAGACTTCTCAAATCTGTTGATAGTTGATAGTTTACTCAAAACTCTATGGTCATCAATGCACCATGTTTTTACAATGAAGCATTGGCTAGTCCAAAGCAAACGGCTATTGGTAAAGACTCCACAAATCCGTTTATAGTTTACTCAAAACTATATGGTTATCATTGCACCATGTTTTTCTAATGAAGCAATGGCTAGTCTAAAGAAAACGGCTATTGGTTAAGACTCCTCAAATCCGTTAATGGCTGGTAGTTTGCCAAAAAACTACACTTTATGTGAGTTTGTGAGCTAAAAGAACAGAGAGAATTGGTGAGCTCAAAAACAGAAAGAGAGATGTGTGAAAAATAGACAGAGTGTAATGTGAGTTAAAAGAATTGAGAGATTCAATGTGAGCTTAAAAACATAAAGAGAGATTGTGTGAATCTATCTTTGAATGATACAAAGGTTTGGAGTTTGTACTGCTGTTGGTGGAGAAGTTAATACTGCTAGGCTTATTTTAGTACTGCTAGACCAAATTTAGTACTGCTGGATGACCGTTAGTACTGTTTGGCCCTAACAGATTTTTCATTAATTAATAGAGCCGTTGAGATATTTCCGCCAAATACCTATGGAATAGGGGTTTGACCAATTGGACTTTCGTGAACCTACTATAAATTCGTATGATATATTCACGATAACTTCAAATTTCTTTATATTGGTCAAATCATATCTCTCTGTTTTCTCTATCTAATTGCAATTAACTTTCTCCAGCCTTCATACTTACATACACGATCATATCCCACTTGATTACTCACGATTTCATTCATGGCAAACTTAGAATTTTGTGACAAGCACAACATGGTAGCATTTTTGGAAAAATCTACGGGGAGTGCAGGGTTTCATCAAATCATCGATTTCCTAAATCGAAGTCACATCTGCTATGCACTCACCAAGAAGCCAGAGGTTTGTGTTTCGTTTATCAAACAATTTTGGAGGTCTGCTGAGGCTTCTACTGATGCTCATGGAGAAGTCAAGATTAATGCTACTATTGATGATCACTCACTGTCTATCACCGAAGGATCTCTAAGACGACATCTCAAGTTAGCTGATCAAGATGGTATTACTTCTCTTCCAAACTCAGAGATCTTTGAGCAATTGGCGCTTATGGGATATCATACTGACTCAGATAAGTTAACCTTTCAAAAAGGTGCCTTTTCACCTCAATGGAGGTTTCTTATTCATAATATTCTTCATTGCTTAAGCCCAAAGAAGACTGCTTGGGAGCAGTTTAGTAGTAATATTGCAGCTGCTGTTATATGCTTAGCCACCAATAGGAAGTTTAATTTTTCTAGGATGATTTTTGAGCACATGGTGTCTAATATCTCTAGTCCCCATAAGTTTTTGATGTACCCTAGGTTCATTCAGATATGCCTAGATATGCAGAGACACCAACTTCAACAACACACAAGAATATATCCTGTTCCATCTCTTAGTATGAAGGTGTTTAACAATATGAAGAGGCCAACAAAGGGTTTTTCAGGCCAGGAGGTTGCTCTATTCCCCACTATGTTAGATGTTACTGAACCTTCCACTTCACCTTCCAGAATCACATCTTCACCTTCACACTCACCTGTACCTTCCACTTCACACTCACCTTCCACTTCACACTCACCTGAACCTTCACCTCAACACTCACCTAATACTACCACTGCTGCTGCATCACAACCATCCCCAACCCAACCATCACCAACACTTCCATCACCTGGAGCAGAACACCATGTTCCTATACCCAATGAATCACCTCTTCATGCTGTTCACTCACATGGAAGTGATGAGGGTAGTTTGAAACTTCAAGAATTGATGAATTTGGTTACAATACTTTCTAACAAGATTGGAGTTTTGGAGGATGATTTGATGAAAACAAAGAAAACCTACAGTTCTGCTTATACTAAGCTTATTCTCAGGGTCAAGAAGCTAGAGTCTCAGATAAAGATTGGGAAAGCAAGGAGACAAGCTAGGGTTGTTCTTTCAGATGATGAAGTCATTGAAGATGATTCTTCCAAACAGGGGAGGAAATTATCTAATGCAGAGGTTCAAGAAAAAGCAAGTACTAAAACTGAACTATTTATTCAAGAAGTGACTCCAACTGAAGTCATTCAAGATCAAGGAAGCAGTGAGAAAGGAAGTGCTGAAGTTAGTACTGCTGGTGCAAAGACAGGTACTGCTAGTGAAGAAGTTCCAATAGTTAGTACTGCTGAGGTAAATCTTAGTACTGCTGGAGGAACGGTTACTTATACAAGAAGGGGTGTAGAGAAAAGGTCAAGACAAGACAAGGGAAAAGCTATAATGATAGAGTCTAAGCCCAAGAAGAAGTTTAAGAAAGAACTTGAACAAGAAAGATTAAGTATAGCTAAAGCCATCAGACTTGAAGAGCAAATGAATGAGGAACAAAGGGCACAGATTACTAGAGATGAAGAAATAGCCAGACAGTGGGATGAAGAGGAAAGACAAAGAGCTATGGCTGAAGCTAAGACATCTAAGAAGATAGATTGGAATGATCCTTCAGTCATAAGGTATCATACTCAGTTGGATGATCAAGATGGTATTTCTTCTATTCCCAACTCGGAGATCTTTGAGCAATTGGCACTTATGGGATATCACACAGACTCAGATAAGTTAACTTTTCAAAAGGGTGCTTTTTCACCTCAATGGAGGTTTCTTATTCACTGTATTCTTCATTGTATTAGCCCAAAGAAGACTGCTTAGGAGCAGTTTAGTAGCAACATTGCCACTGCTGTAATATGTTTAGCTACTAATAGGAAGTTTATTTTTTCTAGGATGATCTTTGAGCATATGGTGTCTAATATTTCAAGCCCCCATAAGTTTTTAATATACCATAGATTCATTCAAATATGCCTAGATATGCAAAGGAACCAACTTCAACCACACTCCAGAACATATCCTGTACCCTCTCTTAGAAACAAAGTTTTTAACAACATGAAGAGGCCTAGAAAGGGATATTCAGGCCAGGAGGTTGAATCTCTATCTACAAAGTTTCCAATTGTGGATTGGAAGACTTGTGTTTTGACAGAGAATTTCATGTACTATCAAGTTTTCAGAGGAGATGGTAGTTCCAAGAACTTCAAAGTTTTAAGTGAGATGCTTGAAGATTTTGATAGACAGGATGTAGAAGAATTGTACAGACTAGTCAAGGAAAGGTATAGTTCTTCAAGACCAGAAGGGTATGATCTGATGCTTTGGGGAGATTTATATACTCTATTTGAGTCTGATGAAGAAGATGAGATTTGGAAAAATCAGCATAAATACAATTTGATAAGCTGGAGATTATGTGATTTTTGTGGTATTCACATTTTGTTGATGGAAAATGGATTAGCAATTCATATGCTGACAGAGAAGAAATATCCTTTAAGCCAAGAGATGTTGACAAAGATGTTGAGTAGAAAATTGGAGGTTGATCACGAGAGTTCACAGGCTTTTGAACTGATAAGGTTTATAAGATCTCAAGTGCAGAAGTAAAAGAAATGTTTGAAAGAATCATCAGCAAAGGAAGAAGACTAGAAGATTTAATTCAGAAGAAACTTGATGATTTGAAGGACAATCACAAGTTTAGGGGAGGATTGTTAGGAATAAATCTTCACAAGAGTTAATACTGCCAAGGTGTAACTGACAGTACTAATGGAGTTAGTACTGCCAGTACAAACTTAGTACTGCCAGTGTTAATTAATACTGCTAGTAGAAAAGAGTTAGTACTGCTGATGGTCAAAGCTGCTGAATTGAAGATAAGGATGCATGGAGATTATTACGGGATGGTTATATTTGAATTGTAACTGATCCTAAAAGATAGGTTGTTATCTTTGTAAAGGACTCCTTGTGTTCTATAAAAGGAGATCCTAAGTTTTAGAATAGATATACTTTTCAAGTGATAGAAATACTTAGAGAGAAAAATTGTAATAGCTTCAAGGTTTGTAACCCCAGTACTACAAGAGTACTCATATTATTCTAATAATATTGAAGCAGTGTGTTCATTGTTCATTGTTTTGTTTAGTTATCACTGTTCTATTCATAAACACCTCTAGAGTATCAAAGTGTAGACTCCGCATACACTTTGGTATACATACAAAGTCTCAACCATTGTTATTTTGGATTCATCCAAGGTAACAAACACTTTACTACGTAAAGAATCGATCAAGGCGTGGGATAAACATGTATTTTTGAGTGAAATTAGCTTAAACACTATAAGCTATGTAAAGATTCAAATTGCTTTTAGTAAAACAGTTTAAACAAGAGCTTATAAGAGCTTTTTAGAACATTTTCAAACATATAATTTACTTAAACATAAAAAACAGAATTTAACAATAAAAACTTAAATTTCATTAAACTTAAAAAAATTTACAATTCTTGAAGAAAGTTACAATAAGATGATGTAAAATACAAGAAAAAGCTAAACTAAATTACTACTTAAAAACTAGATGCCACACTCTGAGAATAAGCCCTCTATTTATAAGCAGTGATGGAAGTCTCTAGGTCTTGGGTGTGTTTCTTGTGTGAGTGAGCTCGAAACCATTATCAAAGCCATCCATTTTGCTTGTTCACCAAGTAGTATGATCACAGCCCTAGATTCCTTCTCCTTGTTCATCAACGAATGAGAAACCATAGGATTGCCAAGGTGGAATTGCCATCTTATAGAGTGGGGTTGCTTTGTGAGAGTGATGGGTTTATTTTGGGGTGCAGGGGTCGAGGTGAGAGTGATTGGTAAATAGTAAAAATGGCGGGAAAGGGGTGTGTTTGTTTTAGTTGATAACAGGGTTAGGGGACAGGGTAACGAGGTTAGTGTATGGGGACTAATGGTGTAATTGACTAAGGACTAGCAATCTTAGTCCATAAGGACTAACGATACAAACCCAGGGACTTGTGGTGTAAAGGGTTTTAAAGGTTAAGTGTTGTTGGGCTTATATTTGGGCCGGTTAAGATTTAAAGGGTTCTTGGGCTTTTTAACTTATAAGACTTGATTTTAAGGGCTTAATGGGCTATCCCGGCCCATTAGATGTGTGCGGGCTGGTCCATTTAAGATGCATATGTCTTTCGGCTTCGACTTTTCATGCTCTTTCCAATCCTGTGCTCGGTTTTGTCGTTTTTGCCTTTATTTTTGTCCTTTAGTGAATATCCGTTACCTGCACATCATAAATAGCAAAACACACATATATTTGGCATTTTTGATATATTTTGGTCATTTTAAGCTCGTTTTTATAGGTAAAAGGTATGTGTAATTAAGCACATACCAACAACCATTCCAAACAATGCTGCTTTCCAGATTGAGGATCTAGATGCCTATGATTCTGCACAAGCAGTTCTGATGGCCAATCTTTCCAACTATGATTCAGATGTTATCTCAGAGGTACCTCATTCTGAACCCTATCATCATGAAATGGATAATCAAAGTGTGCATGCAATGCAGGATTTTGAACAAACACTAGTTGATATTACAGATAATGAGATAACAAGTGATAGCAATATCATTTCATACTCTTAATATTTACAAAAAACACAACAGGCAGCTGTTCAAGATACTAATTTGTATGCACAACAAGATTCAATGATATTATCTGTGATTGAATAAATGTCTAAACAAATGATTAATCATGTAAATAATTGGGAAAAGGCTAACCAGGAAAAGAATAATGAATCCTTAACCGCTGAGCTTGAGAGATATAAAGAACGAGTCAAAACTTTTGAACAGAGACTTAATATTGATTTAAGCACTCGTGAAAAAATGATCGATTCTTAAATGGATGATATGATTAAAGAAAAACTTACACTTAAGCAGCAAATTGTCTCACTTGAATAAAACCAATCTAATCAAATCAAGGAAAAGGAATCTTTATTGCAAACATTTACTGTTTTAAAAAATGAATCCAAAGAAAAAGAAAGTAAATATATAGACAAAGAAATTGATTTAGAAAAGAAAATAAAAGAACTGGATAATATTGTTTATAAAGTGGGTCAATCTGCTCAAACAGTGCACATGTTAACAAAGCCACAAGTTTTTTATGATGACACTCACAAACAAGCTCTTGGTTATCAAAATCCATTTATCATAAGAAAGCAGCAGATTAAGCCAACCTTGTAATGATGGTATATAGTAATATCTAGTCAACAATTCAGCAGTTATTCCTGTGATTGATGATGAATAGACATTGATTTTGGAAGAAGTAAGTCGATCTAAAATGCTTGCAAAACAAAACTGTATGGGACATTAAAAGACTTCAATGATTTATGTTACTACTACTCAGGTACGCTAATGGAAATAATGCCTAAGAAGTTATATCAGGTAGTATACAAGCTACCACTGCATAGTACTGCTGTTAGTATAATTTAGTAAAAGTTGTGTAAAGTTGAAGTTAAAGACTAGCTCTATTAGTTTGAAGACTGAAATATAAGCTAAGTAGTTAGTGCTGCTAGTAGTAATGTTAATACTGCTAGTACATGTTACTACTTTGAGTATAAGTTATACTTTAGCTATGGCAAAGTTACTACTGCTTACGTTTATTAGTACTGTTGGTACAAAAAGTTAATGCTGCTGGATTACAATTGCTAGAAGACTTACTACTGCCAAGAGGATAAAGACGGTTTAAAGAGATAAAGATTGTTTAGAGAACAAGAATACTTGTGAAGATAAGTATTGAATTATTTTTGTACAAGATATACATATGTAATTATTTTGTATAAGAGATTAGTTTAGTTTTAGAAAAGATTATGATATCTTAGGAATGTAATGTCAGTCCTACTATGAACTACACCCTTAGTCCTAATAAAAGGAAGGCCCTAGGTAATAGTTGACATATCAAGTTTTATAAGTTCATAGTTGTCGAGTCGATTCAGAAAAGCTTTAAGGTTGTAAACTCTAGTACTAGTGAAGAGTACTCGTATTATTGATCTAATAATATTGGAGCATTTGGTTTTATCTTTGTTTATTCAAGATTACTGTTTTATTCATAATACTTCTAGGTATTAAGGTGTAGATTCCGCACACACTTTAGTATACATACAAAGTTTCTACAACAAGTTATTTTGGATTTATCTAAGGTAACTTAACCATAGTAAAACCTAAGGAATCATCTAGGAATGGATCCAACAAGTGGTATCAAAGCTTTTCTTTGAGAAACTTTGAACTAGAAGACATGGAGTTTGAATCTGCAAATAGTAGCACTACTGCAAAGCTTCCCATACTCAAACTATGTGAGTATGAGATGTAGATGATTAGAATTAAGCAGTACTTTCAAATAAAAGACAATGCTTTATTGGGATTGACATAGGAGAATGGTAAATTCATTGGGTTATGTACCACAAACGGCACAGGAGAATGGTACTTCAGTTACAAAGATGTCTGTCCATGTAACTCAGAGAAAAAAGACTAATAAGAAGAATGATGTGAAGGCTAGAAGCTTGCTACTCATGGCTCTTCCCAATGAACATCAACTCACATTCAGTCAGTACCCTGATGCTAAATCAATGTTTTCTGCCATTGAAACACGATTTGGGGGTAATGAAGCAACTAGGAAAACTCAAAAGACACTTTTGAAGCAACAATATGAAAATTTTAGTGCAACAAGTGCAGAGTCTTTTGACTCCATCTTTAACATTGCTTCAGAAAGATTGTCAGTAGCTTGTAATCTTGGGTGTGGTCATCGCTCAAGAAGATGTGAATTCAAAGTTTTTGAGCAGCTTGCCTCCTGAGTGGAACACTCATGTTGTTGTTTGGATGAATAAGCCTGAAGTTGATACAATGAGCATTGATGACCTGTACAACAACTTCAAAATTATTGAACAAAAGGTAAAGAAATCTACTGGTGCAAGTAGTGGTGCTCAAAACTTAGCCTTTATGACTGCTCCAAGCATTAGCAGCACTAATGATGCTAACACTGCTAGTCCACAAGTTAGTATTGCTAGCCCTAATATAACCACTAGCAAGTCCTACAAGTTAGTACAACTAGCTTCTTCTGTGATAATGTTGTGTATCTTTCATGGTTTGAAAATCCAAATGTTCTAATTATTCTACAATCAAGACTCAGAGCGAATACATGAAGACGAATTTGAAAAGCAAAGATTTGAAGTGGCAGCTCTCTTTGCTAAGTATGAGGGCAAAAGGTACTATCAGAGGACAGGCAAGAAGATTTTTGTTAATGCTAATGATATTGCTGGGTATGATAAATCCAAGGTAGAGTGTTTCAACTGTCATAAGATGAGACACTTTGCCAGGGAGTGTAGAGCACCAAGAAGCAAGGAAGGTCAGTTCAAAAATCAAGACAACACCAGGAAGCAAGGAAACAATGAAGATACATCTTCAAAGGCAATGTTGGCTATAGATGGTGTAGGCTTTGACTGGAGTGATATGGCAGAAGAACAAGTTTAGACAAACATGGCTCTAATGGCATTTTCAGACTCTGAGGTATACAATGATAAAACTTTCTCTAAAACTTGTCTAAAAAACTTTGAAACTCTTAATAAATAGTGTGATGATTTGATTGTTAAACTTAATCAAACTAAATTTACAGCAACTACATGTAAAAGAGGTTTAGCAACTCTAGAAGAACTACGAACACTTTAAAGAAAGAATGAGTTCCTTTAGTGAAGAAGTAGGTTCTTAAAAGAGAAGTAGCTTGTAAAGACTATGAAATAAATGTGCTTAAAAGTGAGTTTGAAAAAGTTAAGCAAGAAAAAGATGGCATTGAATTTAAAATTGAAAAATTTGATAAGGCCTCAAAAGACTTAGATCAATTGTTAGGAAGTCAGATATCTGACAAAAGCAAAAAGGGTTTAGGGTATAGTGCAGTTCCTCCACCACATCCTTTAATCTATAATAGACCTAAAAAGCTTGATCTGTCTTATTCTAGTCTTGATGAATTCAAAGAGCCTGATTTTAAAGGTTATGGTCCTGAGAATAGTGAGTAAGAGTCTAATGTTGTTTGTGATAAAAAAATTAGATAATTCTAAAGAAAATTATGAAGAGTCTGTAGTAGAAGAACAAGTATCACAAGACACAAGTAGCTTTGTTGAGTTTTCACCTAATATTGATAAAGAAACTGTTTTTCCTGTTAATAAAAAGGTAGAGTTTACTAAACCTAAAAATCATGAAAAACCAGTTAAAAAGTCATAGGTATGCAGAAATGTATAGATCACAATCTCCTAGGGATAATCAGAGGAATTGAAATGGACAGAAATCCAATCAACTAGGAAAAGATTTTGTGATGTATAACAAGGCTTGCTTTGTATGTGGAAGTTTTAATCATTTGCAGATTAATTGTGATAAGCAACAAAGAAAAGGCATAGTATCTAGAAAAAATTATAGTAATACATAGGAATATGTCTCCAAGAGCAGTTTTGTTGAAAACTGACCTCACACCACTTAATACTGTTAGGCCTGTTAATACTGCTCACCCTAAATCAGCAATTTATAGTGCTAAATCTGAAGATTACTAGTAATCTTTAATGATATTATGCAAGAACTAGAGAGAGAAATGGGTTGGAAGGTTTCTAGAAAGAGAAAGTAATATTGAATATATGTGTGAAAATGTGAAATGAAATAACCAACCACCCTCTCCAAGGCATGGAGAGGGTATATATACCACATACATGGCCGGCCATGGGCCTTAACGGGCTTTCCATGGGCCTTGGGCCAGACTAGCTTACTAGACTAATCATATAACAAACTACGCGCTAAGACTATTACAACTTGGAAGTGACCGATACTTTTCTTGTTTCCAACAATCTCCCCCTAAGGGAGGTCACTCCATTTTACAAAATTTAACCTAGCATACTATGCTATATCGCTTAGTCTTCAGCTTGTAAACTTGACTTTCTCTTGTGAATATGTTGTAGTAATCTTTGACTTTAGGCTTAAGCTTGTTCCTTTATCTTTACTTGTAAGTGGAGATGTGATCTTGAGCACTGTGAGATCATCAACCAAGCATAATCTCTTCGCCATCTTAATGAACTTTGCCATCTTGTGATCTGGTGGACTCTGGACCGACATGCCTCAAACATTCTTGATTTTGGTGACTTGAAAGCTTTAATGTGCATCTTCTTGAAATTCTATAAACTTTAACACTTACAAAAATTCGTCACATTGCAAGAAAGATGTTCGAGTATCTGAGTGACGGAAACTATTTGAAATTCCTTTGACTTAATACTTCGTCACTTCAAGAAAGACGTATAGTATCAGAGTTGCGGAAGTCTTAAAACATGTACTTGAGCTTTCATGATGTCTTTATGTTTGTCGGTCGGGTATGAGCATGTGGCTATGAATCTTGTGAGTCAGCGAGGAATCATGCACCTTTACCACGCATCATTACGATCCTGCATTTAAACAGTAGCAAAAAATCTAGGGGGCCGAATATGGCTTTGTCATCATCCAAGTGTGGTTGGATAACCTTCGAATCTGTGAAGGAACGACCTGTTTATCAGGTAGATTCAATTTAAGAAAATATCCTTGACAAGGATTACCAGCTGAATTATAGCACGATCTTTCTAACACATTTGCATTAATTCATCAAACTTAGCATTTCTCATATCGGATACGTCTTCAAAGCAACAGCACGAATAAGAGTGAACCAGCAAGTTACTATCTCACTGATTGAAATAGAAAAATTGATTTGAAAATCAATCAACGTATCACTTGCTAAAGTAGTTTTATGACACATCGAGAGTGTTAATCATTTCAAAAATTAATCATTAATCGTCATTCATATCCTGGAACAAGTTTTGATTCTTATAGAATCACACCATCCGTTTCTTTCCAGTTGTCCACAAGTTTAATTCCATAAGAATCGCAAAAGTTACCTACCATGGAGCTGTTTGATGTTCCATCTTCATTGTGAATGAATTCAACTCTGATGTTCAGCAAAATCACAGAGGAATAATGTGTAGAATCTAAATATAATCTTGTTATTCACATGGTGTAACTTAGCAAGCATAATTTGACAAGTGTCCTAATGAGTATTTATGGGATGATCTCTTTGCTCTAGACTCAATAGTGCACTTTGATTTAGTGATCGTAGGCCTAGAGCAGACTGCCAACCTTTAAATATCAACAACTCGAGTAGGAAAGTCTGATAGAAAAAATCGTGTAATCTATGTGAGAAATGAAACAAGAGTCTTTTAAGAGACCTTGAGTGGCTAGGGAGGGTTGTCATAGCGTCCCTACTGTCCATGACGTCTTTCAATTCAGACAACACCTTAGGTGGTCCGACGTTTTAAATGTATTGACCATGGTTTCTTTTCTGCCTAAGTGTATAAGAGGGCTTCTTTCTTTATCACCCTTTATCCCTTACTTTCCTTTTTTCATTCATCAAAACCCCTTAAATGCTTACCGAGACTTCATACTAACACTTGTTGGTTGTTCCAGTGTTAGCTCCATCTCAGTCGACATTATCAATTTTCTTACTTTTTCTCCTTTTATCATACCCCTAAGGACTTCTACACTAACTATGGATAACCCTGGTAATCCCTCCGGTTCCATGGCTGATCATGGGATTTGAATACCTAAGCCTAACCGCCTTATAACTTCATATAATTAAGTACATGGTTGGTATTTTAGTATATCATAACAATCCTTCCAAAAACATTGAAATTTCATATCAAATGTGTTTTTAATATAAATATCAAAAAAGATTTACACTTGAGAGTTTTTTTCATTAATCACTAAAAGCACCCCCTTAACATGTGCATCGATATCGTAGTACATGCTAAGTGTAGAGTGTACTGAGACCATTTTATATGATCACATTTCGATATAAGTATAAGATTCAGTTTAAACACCATTTTCTCCCCTTAATCCAAAAATGTTAATCCCTTGTATTTTGGATATCAATTGATTAAACATCCATAAAAAAAAAAGAACAAAATGTAACAAGAATAACTTATTAATAGGAACATTTTATAGTGCTCCCCCTCAAATATGAGGATAATGATAGTATTTGGTTGTGTTTTGAGTGTATGATACGAAATTTTTGAAAGATTTTTGAATTTTGTGAAAAATTCCCCCCCCCCCCCCCCCCCCCCCCCCCTTCTTCTTGAAAAATCATCGTACTCGAACAACACAAAAGCCTAATCTTTTAACTACTTTATGTTAATATTCACATGTTTATTATAACTGAAGATTTGATCCTGAATGATTTAAACATCATAGATGAAATCATATGGTCCCTTTTGTAGCTGTCGTAGGTCTCCTTCCTTCTACAATTCCCACCAACGAACTTTTCAAGCATCCTCATTAGACCTTCTTCTTTTCAAGAGGTGTCAAATCTGATCTTTCTCGTCCAAGCATCTTTAAGCTTGCTCAACTTTCTTTCCAAGTTATGAAAGTCTTTGCATCAAACTTCGAGGATAGAACAGATTCAGATACATATGTAACTTGAGCTTGTGTGATTGGTGTTGATGTCGGTGATGAAGTTGTCTTAGCTTCCCCCTAAACCAGTAATCCTTTCTTGAGTAGATTCAGAACTTTCTTGCAAGCCGCATCAAGCAGTCTTGATGTATAAAGCCCAGATATCCGAAGTACACAAATAACTCGAAACCGCAACACCAAAGTCAATTAAGTCCCGGATGTCCGTATTTCTCCTTACATGATAGTGATGATATAAATTGTAACACCAAAGTCAACTAAGTCCCGGATGTCACAATTATTCCCCCTAAGTAGTTGAAATGATAACACCTAAGTCAACTAAGTCCCAAATGTAGACATTTCTTCCTGCAAGATACTGACTATTTAAAGGAATCATCATACCTATGTGTACCTCTTTCATTAAACAATTCTACCCTTTTAATAATAAGCTTAGTGATTATCCGTTAAGGAACCCTTTAGTGAATCAGTAACCAATCTTCTCAGCACAGCTTAGAAGAAATATAGTATCTTCTTAAATGATCATACCTTGAAATCACAGATATCTCTACCCCTATGTAGTTGAAATAGTAAAACCCAAAAGTAACAAGTTTAAACACTGATTTTCACTGCGGTTATACATTTGTCTTCTCGATGACCTTAAAATGAGAATAGGTAGATTTCTTTCACGTGTACTCATTATCTTTCTGTATAATCTATTCCATTCCCCTTGCTGTTTCGATACCTCAGAATCGCAAAACCTAGTACACACCATATACTCGAGATGGAGTTCGAAGAATTAATAACTTAAACAATTCAGTAAGAATCAACTAAGTCTTAAATGCAAATAAGTCCATAAAGTTTTAAACTCATGAACAAACTAAACTTGTGTAGTTAAAACCATTAACATCCCCCCCCGTAAATTATAGAGCCGTCATTATTAAAAACTCTTTATCCGTTAATTCCGTGACTTATTTTGAAAGACCGTTTTAAAAGATTATTTGATGACGATTTCTCCCCCTCAAATAATGACCCGTTTTCTATTTAAAGAGCTTTGTCCATTTGTTGAGGTGGTCGAATTGTCCTTTGAAAAATTCTTTTGTTATTACTAGAAAACACAGATTCATTGTGAAGGACACCATTTTTACCAATAAAAATAAAATTTCTCTATTTTGACACACATAAGCGCACTGACCTACACTAATGGAAAACATAAAAGCACGGGTTTGATGTCAAATAATCACAGCCTTTTTCATGGGTCATAAGTAGACCAAGCCCTAAATAAATTCCCGTTAGAGGTTAAGTTTTCTTCTTGAAAATACTTGCCTTTAAGATGATGACCCCCGCGTTGCTATCTGAAATAATAGCAAGCCATTTGACATGTTTTGAAAACATTTGGAACTTCTGCTCGAACTTCATTTACAGGCTCGTATCATTATTGAATGACATTTCTAAGACCGTAAATGTTATCAATTTTCAGAATACTTGTCCATTCATTTACCTCTTTTTATATTTTCTCATTTTTTAATTTTTTCTTTGTTTTTAAGATTTTATATTTTTGTATTTTGTTTTTATAAAAATTTGAAAAATGAAAAATCTTTTTGGTTTTTATGGTTTTAAAAATATATACATATGATACAAGATATTCAAATATAGGTACCAACTACTATTCATCACTTCATCTAGCATATTGTTTCACAGGTCTCCAGCGTAAAAACTTCGCAATCCCAGTTCCGCATTCCCAGCATGTCGATCAAAAATTCAATTCTTTCTCGGCTAAGAGCTTTAGTGAAGATGTCCGCCAGTTGATACTCCGTATTGACAAAGTAAAGTTCGATCACCCTATTCTCAACTTTCTCCTTGATAAAGTGAAATCTGATGTCTATATGCTTTGATCTGGAGTGTTGAACGTTGTTGCAGCATAAGGCAATAACGCTTTTGTTATTACAGTACATTGGAACTTTGTTGAAACCAAAGCCATAGTCGGTAAGTTGTGATCTCATCCATAGGATTTGAGCACAACAGCCGGACAAAGCAATATATTCAGCTTCCGTACTGGATATCGCATCGCTTTTCTGCCTTTTTGATGACCAACTTATAAGTCTATCTCCCAGAAATTGCAAACTACTAGATGTGCTACGGCGTGTATCTTGACAACCAGCATGATCCGCATCTGCAAATCCTGTTAGAGCAATCGAAGAATCCTTCGGATACCACAGTCCCCGATTAATGGTTCCTCTTAGATACCGAAAGATCCTTTTGACTGCATGTAAGTGCTTTTCGGTAGGCTAAGCCTGATACCGGGCACACATGCATATAGCAAATTGTAGGTCAGGTCTACTGGCTGTGAGATAAAGGAGGGTGACAATCATACCACGATAATGTGACGGATCAACAGCTTTCCCTTCTTTATCCTCATCCAGTTTGGATTTCTCCACCATGAGAGTATCCACTAGGTCACAAGAATCAAAATCGTATTTCTTTAAAGATTCAAGGGCATATTTTAACTGGTTAATAAAGATGCTTTTGGGACTTTGAGAAATCTGTAATCCTAAGAAAAATGAGATTTTGCCCATCA
Source organism: Tanacetum coccineum (assembly GCA_026074375.1). NCBI lineage: Eukaryota > Viridiplantae > Streptophyta > Magnoliopsida > Asterales > Asteraceae > Tanacetum > Tanacetum coccineum. Next base: position 1,455 of record BQNB010054646.1, on the reverse strand, counting down.
TTGACATCTTAAATTTTGAACACATGATTTTTGAAAATAGATCACAAAGTTCAGGTGTAGATGCAGCAAAGATAATATCATCAACATAAGTTTGTACCAGAAGTAAGTCCTTGCCGTCTCTGCGGATGAACAATGTGGGATCCACTAAGCCTTTAAAGAAGTCTTGGGATATCAGGAACGAAGACAACATATCATACCATGCGCATGGAGCTTGTTTCAACCCATAAAGAGCTTTCTTTAGCTTATACACGTGATTGGGGTTATCTTTATCCATGAACCCATCCGGCTGGCTAACATAAACCTCTTCCTGCAGATTACCATTCAGAAACACAGTCTTCACATCCATTTGGTATATGACCATGTTCATATGAGCAGTAAACGCGAGAAAAACCCTTATAGCCTCTAATCTCGCAACCGGAGCAAAAGACTCTTCAAAATTGATTCTCTCCTCTTGACGGTAACCACGGGCTACTAATCGAGTTTTGTTCTTCAAAATTCCTCCCAGTTCGTCTAGTTTCACTTTGTAGATCTACTTCAAAGTAATCACCATAACTTTGTTTGGTCGGGGTACGAGCTCCCATACTTCAAGTCATTCGAACTCATTAAGTTCTTCTTACATTGCTTCAATCCAGCAGGCATGACGGGAGGTTCGGTTTTACGTGTTGTTTGAGAATTACTTGGGGATGGTGCATCTTGGTCAACTGTAGTTGATAAAGGTGAACCAGTTAAGTCAACAAGGTCAAAGCATCTTTATACGTCTTGGGTTCAACAGCAGTGAGGAAAGCATCGTAGTAACAGAAAAGAGCTTGCTCATGTAATTGCAGCCGAGTGGAAACTGGTCTAGCGAGTTCACCGATTATGTTTTCAAGTGGATGATCCTTAGTCTATTTGCTATTGTGTTCAGAAATTTGGTGATCAGGGTGCACAATTGTATGAATAGAATCCGATGATGAAGATTGATCAAAAGGGATTTCTGGAATTGGAACACCAAAGTACGGATCATTACCCATATGTGCAACTTCAATATCATGATTATCTTCTTCAACATCGTTTGGAATGACGGGAGGTTCGGTTTCGGGTGTTGTTTGAGAATTACTTGGAGATGGTGCATCTTGGTCAACTGTAGTTGATGAAGATGAACTAGTTGAGTCAGCAAGAACTGGAGTAATTACTTCATTATTTGGATCAACAACTTCAGGAACTGGATGATCAACACTAGGTGAAGGATTGAGAAATTCATCGAACAACGGTTGAAACAGCATATCCTAGTCGATTGTTGCGGGAGTCATTTCATGAAGTGTGGGTCCTGAACTGCTGTGTTCAGAAGCCATTGCAGTCAGCTCATCAAAGTCAATGTGAATGGTTTCAATTATTCGTCTGGTATGTCTGTTGTAAATCCGGAATGCTTTCTTCGTTGGTGCATAGCCAATGAAAATACCTATATCAGACTTCGGT
>BQNB010054645.1:0-35523 GCA_026074375.1 Tanacetum coccineum | reverse complement strand
GCTTTTAGGGTATACAACACTAGAACCAGGAGGGTAGAAGAAAACTTGCATATTGGGTTTTTAGAGAATAAGTCTATGATAGAAGGAAATGGTCCAAAGTGGCTGTTTGATATTGAATCTCTAACCCAATCTATGAATTATGTACCAGTTGCTGTAGGTACAATCATTAATGAATCTGCAGGTACACAAGGAGAACATAATGCAGGTATATCAGAAGAAATTAGTCAAGATTACATTGTGATGCCAATTTGGAAAGATGCTTCATATTTTGATTCACCTTCCAAGGATGTTGATATTGGTGAACCAAAATCTGCTGCTGATGATCAAAAGCAGGTTAAAGATGGTCTAGATAATGAGAATGATGAAAAAGATAAGTCTGATGATGATAGCAGTCCTAAAGAAGTTAATGCTGCTGGACAACATGTTACTACTGCCAGTCCTACACTTAAAGCCACTCATGTTGAGTTCTTCAGTGATGAATATGAACCAGAAGTTGATTTAGGGAACATCACAAATTCCTATAAAGTTCCACCCACTCCCAATACAAGAATTCATAAAGATCACCCAATTGAAAATGTGATTGGTGATGTGAAGTCATCTGTTCAGACAAGATACCCTGAATTGTTGGGACTTAAAGACTTCAAGATGATTCTTAGAGTTACTACTACTCAGTGCTGCTGGTATAAAAAGTTTATGCTGCTGGATTACAACTGTTAGAAGAATTGCTACTGTTAGAAGATAAAGACGAGTAAAGAGATAAGAATTACTTGGAGATGAAGATTAGAAGATAATTATAGAATAGATTGTATCAGAATATTCTATAAGTTTATGTTTATCTTTTGTATATGTTGTAAACCGACTAGGACTTCTTAGTCTATAAAAGGAGGCTTTAGGGCATTAGTTGAGATACAAGTTTTCATAGTTGTCAAGTTGATTTAGAAAAGGTTCAAGGTTGTAAACCCTAGTACTAGTAAAGAGTACTTGGTTATATCTTTTTTCATTTACAATTACTGTTCTATTCATTATACTTCTAGATATTAAGGTGTAGATTCCGCATACACTTTAGTATACATACAAAGTTTCTACAACAAGTTATTTTGGATTTATCCAAGGTAATTTAACCTTAGACAAGCTAAGGAATCAATCAAGGATTGGGATCAACAAGTGGTATCAGAGCCTTTGCTTTGAGAAACTTTGATCTAGAAGTCATGGAATTTAAATCTGCACATAGTAATACTACTGCTAAGCTACCCATACTCAAATTAGGTGAGTATGAGATGTGGGTGATAAGAATTAAGCAGTACTTCCAGGTACAAAACTATGTTCTATGGAGGTAATAGAGATGTCAGTACCTGTAACTACTGAAGAAAAGACCAACAAGAAGAATGATGTGAAGGCTAGAAGCTTGCTACTCATGGCTCATCCCAATGAACATCAACTTATTGTTTATAATAGTTGTTAGATGTGAGTAAAAGACTCGGTCACCCCGTATATTTATTGTTTATAATAGTTCATAGTTTTATAGTTAATCGTATGTCTTTCGGTTTTATGCCGGGTACTAATACCCGGTATTTTGTAAGAACTATATAAGCCTCTTCCAACTTTGGAAGAGGTAAGCTAGTCAAATCTTTCACACTTAAAAACACATACACTCTCTCTCTCTCTCTAGAATCTCTCTCTTGTGTTTCTCTCACTAGAAACTAGCTAAACCACTCGAATCATCACCCTTGTTATGAATTAAACGATCCTACAATTGGTATCAGAGCCTGGTGGATTCGTGTTTGATTTGTGTGGTTATATATCAAATTTCGTGGCTCATTTTGAAGAAAAAAACCACGGCTCACTTTTGATTTTGGGCTTATTGTTTGTTAATCTTGCTCTCTACTTGTTCTACACATCAAAAGGTTAGAGTGTTACAAATTTCGTGGCTAATACAAGCTCCTAGTTCGAATTATAAGCTTTTAAAGCTTAGTGTTCTTCGTGGAGGGTTGCTTCATATTGGACGATTCTCAAAGAAATACGAGTTAAGGTGTGTTTAAACTTGATATACACACTTAGTATTACATGGTAAAGCTTTATTTCGTGGGAAATAAGCTCATTTGGAATGAATATGCAAAAATCGAGCATGGTGTTCATCATGGCGGTTTGGTAAGATAAGGGACAAGATCCACGTTTTTAGGAAAAAGTCAAAGGCGAGTTGCTGGTCAAAGGCGAGTTGCTCACATAGCCGGCGAGTTGTCAATAGGTTTAGCAGCGGTTTGCTTATTTTAATTCAGCGAGTTGCTAAACGGCGGTTTGCTAAACGGCGGTTTGCTAAACGGCGTTGGCTCTATGGATGGTTATAGGTTTTGACTGCAGATGACATGGCAAAAGTTACAGGTTCAGACAAACATGGCTCTATAGGCGGTTCTTCAGAATATGAGGTAAAAATGATAAAACTTGCTCTATACTTGTCTGAAAAACTATGAAACTCTTAAGAAAATTGTGTGATGAATTTGATTGTTAGATTAATCAAATAAATTTACACTTCAGCTACTTATAAAAGACGGTTTAGCTAACAGTAGAAGAACAATATCACATATAGAAAGAATGAGGTTCTTTTTATGGTAAAGGTAGTTGATTCAGTCTTAAAGAGATGTAGCTTGCAATGACCTATGATATACATATGCATCTTAAAGTGAGTTTGAAAAAGTTAAGCAAGAAATAAGGCATTAATTTAAAATATGAGAATTTGATAAGGCCTCAAAAACGACTAGACAAGTTGTTAGGGAGTCAGTTTACAGACAAAACGTAAAAAGGAGTCTTGGGATATAGTTGTAGTTCTTTATACTAATCTTTAAATCTAATAGACCTAAAAAGCGTTATTAAATTATTCTGGGTCTTGCATGAATTCAAAGAGCCTGAATTTCAAAGGTTATGTTCTGCGGATTAGTAACGCAGAGTCTAACATTGTTTGTGACTAAAAATCAGATAATTCTAAGGAAAATACTGATGACTCTTTGGTAAAAGAACAAGTGTTAGATACAAAGTAGCTTTGTGCAGTCTTGCTTAATGTTGATAAGAAAACTGTTTGTTCTGTGATAAAAAGGTAGAGTCTGTCAAACCTAAAAATCATGAAAAACCAGTTAAAAAGTTAGTTAGGTATGCTGAGATGTATAGATCATAAACTCCTAGGGGGAATCAAAGGAATTGGAATGGATAGAAGTTCAATCAACTAGGAAGTGATTTGTGATTTTTAAACAAAGCTTTCTATTTTTGTAGGATGTTTTAATCATGTAACGCTCAGTGCAAATTACCGTTCAAAGGGAAAGGATGGTTTGGAAATAATTATAACAGGGTGAACTACAACTATACTACTAAAAGGACTCACCCTAATGCTTAAAGGAAAACTTGGTCTCCAAGAGCAGGGTTTTAATGAAAACTGGCCTAAAACCATTTAATACTGCTAGGACAGTTAATATTGCTCATCCCAAATCTATAGTTTTTAGTGTTTAAACCAATGCAACGTTTTCAAAAAAACAGCTCAATCAATGTAGAATGACCTTTCAATGCTAAAACAATTATTAACTCACAATAGGTTAATCAACAAAGTTAATACTACCAAGGCACAAGCAGTTAATACTGCTAGGCCATAAGCAGTTAATACTACTAGGCCAAAAGCAGTTAAAACTGCTAGGCCAAATTCTATGCTCCTACATTGTTTAAATGTTGTTAGGGTTAATCAGAAAATGTCTCTAAAGGCTCAGCATGTTTAAGTTTGGAGGACCTACCAATCTATTAGGGCATCAATCACCTTGAAGAAACATAATTACATTGATGCACGAGGCAGATCCAAGTTAGTAATGGCTTGGGTCCCTAAAGGAATCTAATTTCCTTATTTTTATGTGCAGGGCAAGCCACAACAAGATGATACAGGATTTGTTGACAGTGGATTCTCAAGGCACATGAATAGGAACATAGTTTATCTTTTAGATTTCAAAGAATTTGATGGAGGTTATGTTACATTTGGGAGAGGAGCACATGGTGGTAGAATTTCTGGTAAAGGAACACTTAAAATTGATAGTCTTGATTTTAAAGATGTATACTTTGTCAATGAGTTAAAATTCAATCTTTTTAGTGTCTCACAGATGTGTGACAAAAAGAATATGTCCTTTTTACTGACACTAAAGTTTTGTTTATCTTCCTAATTTATAAGTTTCTTATGAAAATCAAATTACTTCTTAAAATTCCTAGAAAGGACAATAATGTATAGTTTTGATATGAAGAACATTGTTCCTAAAGAGAGTTTAACTTGTCTTGTTCAAAGGCTACATTAGATGAATCAATTGCTATGCATAGGAGCTTGGTCTTAAATAATCTTTTAAGAACATAAAAACTAAGCTTGGAAGGATAATCTCGTAGAGGATTGCATAAATACGTGTTTTGAAAATGACCAAACCTATGTTGCCTTGTCGTAAAGGGAGCAAGACAGAGCTTCTTGTAAGTCCAAAAGTTCTGATACATTTACTAAGCCTTGTGTTATGATTCATATGGATTTGTGCTGGTACAACCTTTGTGAGTTAGTTTAATGCATAAAAAGTATTGCTTAGTAGTCACTGATGATTATAACAGTTTACATGGGTTTTCTTTTTAAAAACTAAGGATGAAACCAGTGAGATTCTTAAGAACTTTATCAAAGAAATAGAAAAACCTTGTGGATAAGAAAAGTGAAAATAATCAGGATTGATATGAAACAGAGTTAAGGAATAAATTATGGATATTATTGCAGAGAGAAAAATGTTATTAAGAGGGAATACCAGTGTAGCAAGGGACCCCTCAGCAAAAGGGGGTGGCTAAGAGGAGGGAATAGGACAACTGATTGAGGTTGCTAGAACCATGTTAGCTGACTCTAAGTTACCTACCATATTTTGGGCTGAAGCAGTTAGTATGCTTGATAGGTACAAATTAAGTCTTAGTAGTCAAGCACCTTCATAACAAGCACCTTATGACTTATTAGAGGTTTTAAACAGCTCTAAGCTTTATGAAAACTATTTAGGATGTCATGTTACTATTCTCTATACTTTAGAATTTAGGAAATGATGTTTGATGGCAAAAGCTGATGAAAGGTATTTTTGTTGGAGAATCTTTGAGTAGTAAAGATTTTCTGGGTATACAAACCACTAGAACAGGAGCGGTTAAAGACGACTTTATATTGGTTTTTAGAGGATAAGCCTATAATTGAAGGAAAATGGTCAAAGTGGGTATTTGATATTGTGTCTCTTATCTCAATCTATGAATTATTACCAGTTGCTGCAGGTTCAATCATAATGAATCTTCAGGTACCAAGGAGAGAAACTTATGCAGGTACCTCAAGAAAAAATCAATCAAGATTGCATTGTGATGCCAATTTAGAAAGATGCTTCATATTTTGATTCACTTTCCAAGGATGTTGATAATAGTGAACCAAAATCTGTTGTTGATAATCAAAAGCAGGTTGAATATGGTCTAGATAATAAGAATGATGAAAAAGATAAGTCTGATGATGATAGCAGTCCTAAAAAAGTTAATGTTGTTGGACAACATGTTAATACTGCCAGTCCTGATGTTAATACTGGTAGCTTTAAATTAATGTTGTAAGTCTATCAGTTAATAATGCTATTTCATATGATCAAGATGCCCTTAAAGACATGTTCACTAATGGGAGCTAGTAATTCACTCTGAAGCAATCATGTTGAGTTCTTCAGTTCTGAGATGAACCGAGATAGTTTAATTTGGGGAACACTCATCAAAATTCCTATACAGTTCCACCACTCCTTAATACAAGAAACATAAAGATCACCAATTGAAAAAGTGATTGGAGATGTGAAGTCATCTGTTCAGACAAGATGATGACAAAAACCTACTTATCTGTACAAGGGTTTCCGTGATGTATATGAATCGAAACATATGATACCTAAATACTTGTTTATATGCTTGTTTCCTATCACAGAATTGAACCCCATAACGCCTATTGCTAAAGCTCTATCAGGATTAATCTTGGGTGGAGCAATGCAGGAAGAATTCTGCAATTCAATTCAACAGGTTTAGGATACTTAGTGGATCTCTACCTATTGGAAAGAGAGGCCATTGACCATTGGAACAAAAAGGGGTCTTCAGATACAAGGAAAGTTGAAGGGGGATTGTGATTGAGGAATAAAGCTATGGTGATTGCACAGTGTAGATCCCTTGTGGATCTTTGATTTTCTTGTTATAGCTTTAGTTATATAGATAATTCTAAAAATCAATCCTGATAGAAAACCTTGTCGGTGTATTTATAGAATTGTGCGGAGTTAATCTTGATTATAACTCCAGATGAATAATAAGAACAGTATAAAATACACATGAACTTTTTCTATATTAAACGAATCACAAAACAACTAAAGGTTTTGCCTAAAGCAACTGTGTATTTTCTATCTATGTGTTCTGTGTCTCTAACTATTACTGTAAGGGTTCATTTGATACTTTAAGGTAACCCTAATGGGCTTACAAAAACGCGGTAAGTGATCATGCTACTCTACTTCCTAATATAACTTACTGCTAAGAGATGAGATGTCTTTGGAGTAACTTGGAATCTGGCACATGCACATACTGCAAACATGATATCTGGTCTAGATGCTGTAAGGTACATCAAGGACCCAATCATAGATCTATAGAGATGTACATCAACATCATCACCATCTCCATCTTTGACTAAAGGATTTTCCAAATCAACTGGAGTAGAATCAGACTTCACATCAGTATAGTTGAATTTCTTCAAAATCTCAATTACATATTTGTCCTAACTGATAAATATTTCTTCTTCCTTCTGCTGTACTTGTAATCCTAGAAAGAAAGTAAGTTCTCCCATAGAACTCATCTAAAACTTATCCTTCATAAGCTTCTCAAATCTAGTACATAATTCCTTGTTTGTAGAGCCAAAGATGATGTCATCAACATAGACCTGTACAAGCAAAATATCTCCTTTTTGCTTCTTGATAAATAATGTCTGATCTATCTTCCCTCTTTTAAAACCATTGCCCAACAGATAGTTAGCCAAGGTTTCATACCATGCTCTTAGAGCTTGATGCAACCCATAAAGTGCCTTGACCACCTTGTAAACTTTGTTTAGATGGCCAAGATCTTTAAATCCTGGTGGTTGAGTAACATAAACCTCTTCCTCAATAGTTTCATATAATAATGCACTCTTCACATCCATTTAATATACCAGAAAACCCATAAAAGAAGCATAGGCTAAAAACAATCTTATGGCCTCAATTCTTGCCACATGAGCAAAAACTTCTTCATAGTCTATACCTTCTTCTTGTTTATAACCTTGTGCATCCAGCCTTGCTTTATTTCTAATCACAATCCCTCTTTCATCCTTCTTGTATCTGAAGACCTATTTTGTTCCAATGGCCCTCTTTCCAATAGGCAAATCCACAAGTATCCAAACTTGTTGGAGTTTGAATTGCAAAAGTTCTTCCTGCATTGCTTCCACCTAAGATGAATCAGATAGAGCTTTAGCAATGCTTGTGGGTTCAATCTGTGATAGGAAACAAGCATATAAATAAGTATTTAGGGTATCATGTGTTTTCTGTTAATATACAGCACTAACCTTGTTTAGAAGTAGGTTTTGTCATTCTTCTAGTCTGAACAAATGACTTCACATTACCAATCACATTTTCAATTGGGTAATCTTTATGAATTCTTGTATTAAGAGTGGTTGGAACTATATAGGAATTTGTGATGTTCCCCAAATCAACTTCTGGTTCATCTTCATCACTGAAGAACTCAACATGAGTGGCTTTAAGTGTATAACTAGCTCCCATTGTGAACATGTCTTTAGGGCTATCTTGATAATAGGAACTAGCAGTATTAACTGATGGATCAACAATATTAAGATTAAAATTACCAGTATTAACTTCAAGACTGGCAGTATTAACATGTTGTCCAGCAGTATTAACTTCCTTAGGACTACTATTATCTTTAGACTTATCTTTTTCATCATTCTCATTATCTGGACCATCTTCAACCTGCTTTTGATCATCAGCGGCAAATTTTGGTTCACCATTACCAACATCCTTGGAAGGTGAATCAAAGTATAAAACATCTTTCCAAATTGGCATCACAATGCAATCTTGACCAATTTCTTCTTTCTTAGTAGATGTACCTGCATTAAGTTCTTCTTGTGTACCTGCAAATTCATTAGTGATTGTACCTGCTGCTACTGGAACATAATTCATAGACTGGGTTAGAGAATCAATATCAAACAGCCACTTTGGACCATTTCCTTCTATCATAGGCTTATTCTCTAAAAACCCAATATGCAAGTTTTCTTCTACCCTCATGGTTCTTGTATTGTATACCCTAAAAGCTTTACTACTAAAAGAATATCCAACAAAGACACATTCATCACTTTTTCCATCAAACTTGCCTAAATTGTCTAAAGTATTAAGAATAGTAACATGACATCTAAATGGTCTCATAAAGCTTAGAGCTGGTTTAAAACCTCTAACAAGTTCATAAGGTGTCTTGTTATGAGGCTTGACTACTAAGACCATATTTTGTACATAGCAAGCAGTACTAACTGCTTCAGCCCAAAATGTGGTAGGTAACTTAAAATCAGCTAATATAGTTTTAGCAGCCTCAATTAGTGTCCTATTCCTCCTATCAGCTACACCATTCTGCTGAGGAGTCCTAGCTGTACTATATTCTCTCCTAATACCTTTCTCTTTGCAAAAATTATCCATAACTTTATCCTTAAACTCTGTTCCATTATCACTCCTGATTATTTTCACTTTCTTATCCACTAGGTTTTCTATTTCTTTGATAAAGTTCTTGAGAATCTCACTGGTTTCATCCTTAGTTGTTAAAAAGAAAACCCAAGTAAACCTGCTATAATCATCAGTGACTACTAAGCAATACTTCTTATGCATTAAACTACTCACAAAGGTTGGACCAAACAAATCCATATGAAGTATAAACAAAGGCTTAGTAATTGGATTCAGAACTTTGGATTTACAAGAAGCTCTGTGTTGCTTCCCTTTAAGACAAGCAACACAGGTTTGGTCGTTTTCAAAACATTTTGTAGGCAATCCTATTACAAGATTATCCTTAACAAGCTTATTTATGTTCTTATAATTAATATGACCAAGCCTCCTATGCCATAACATTGATTCATCTGATGTAGCCTTTGCAACAAGACAAGTTAAACTCTCTTTAGGAACAATGTTCTTCATATCAAAACTATACATATTGTCCTTTCTAGGAATTTTAAGAAGTATCTGACTTTCATCAGGCAACTTAAAATTAGGAGATAAGACAAGACATTCAGTGTCAGTAAAAAGGACATAGTTCTTTTTGTCACACATCTGTGAGACACTAAAAAGATTGAATTTTAACTCATTGACAAAGTATACATCTTCAAAATCAAGACTATCAGTTTTAAGTGTTCCTTTACCAGAAATTCTACCACCATGTGCTCCTCCTCCAAATGTAACATAACCTCCATCAAATTCCTTGAAATCTGAGAGATAAGCTATGTTCCCAGTCATGTGCCTTGAGCATCCACTGTCAACAAATCTTGTATCATCTTGTTGTGGCTTGCCCTGCACATAAAAATAAGGAAATTAGATTCCTTTGGGGACCCAAGCCATCACTGACTTGGATCTGCCTCGTGCATCAATGTAATTATGTTTCTTCAAGGTGATTGATGCACCATTAGGTTTGGTAGGTCTCCAAACCCAACATGCTGAGGCCTTTACAGCATTTGCCTGAGGCAAATGCTGTAAAGGCCTCAACATGTTGGGTTTGGAGACCTACCAAACCTAATAGTGCATCAATCACCTTGAAGAAACCTATTACTTGATGCAGGGGGGGGGGGGGCCGGGGGGGATACGATGGCTTGATCCAAGTCAGTGATGGCTTGGGTCCCCAAAGGAATCTAATTTCCTTATTTTTATGTGCAGGGCAAGCCACAACAAGATGATACAAGATTTGTTAACAGTGGATGCTCAAGGCACATGACTGGGAACATAGCTTATCTCTAGTTTTCAAGGGAATTTGAGAGGGTTATGTTTACATTTGGAGGTTAGGAGGAGCACATGGTGGTAGAATTTCTAGTAAAGGAACACTTAAAACTGATAGTCTTGATTTTGAAGATGTATACTTTGTCAATGAGTTAAAATTCAATCTTTTTAGTGTCTCACAGATGTGTGACAAAAAGAACTATGTCCTTTTTACTGACACTGAATGTCTTGTCTTATCTCCTAATTTTAAGTTGCCTGATGAAAGTCAGATACTTCTTAAAATTCCTAGAAAGGACAACATGTACAGTTTTGATATGAAGAACATTGTTCCTAAAGAGACTTTAACTTGTCTTGTTGCAAAGGCTACATCAGATGAATCAATGCTCTGGCATAGGAGGCTTGGTCACATTAATTTTAAGAACATAAACAAGCTTGTTAAGGATAATCTTGTAAGAGGATTGCCTACAAAACGTTTTGAAAATGACCAAACCTGTGTTGCTTGTCTTAAAGGGAAGCAACACAGAGCTTCTTGTAAGTCCAAAGTTCTGAATCCAATTACTAAGCCTTTGTTTATGCTTCATATAGATCTGTTTGGTCCAACTTTTGTGAGTAGTTTAATGCATAAGAAGTATTGCTTAGTAGTCACTGATGATTATAGCAGGTTTACATGGGTTTTCTTTTTAGCAACTAAGGATGAAACCAGTGAGATCCTTAAGAACTTTATCAAAGAAATAGAAAACCTAGTGGATAAGAAAGTGAAAATAATCAGAAGTGATAATGGAACAGAGTTTAAGAACAAAGTTATGGATGATTTTTGCAGAGAAAAAGGTATTAAGAGAGAATATAGTGTAGCCAGGACTCCTCAGCAAAATGGTGTAGCTGAGAGGAGGAATAGGACACTAATTGAGGCTGCTAGAACAATGTTAGCTGACTTTAAGTTACCTACCACATTTTAGGCAGAAGCAGTTAGTACTGCTTACTATGTAGAAAATAGGGTCTTAGTAGTCAAGCCTTATAATAAGACACCTTATGAACTTTTTAGAGGTTTTAAACCAGCTTTAAGTTTTATGAGACCATTTGGATGTCATGTTACTATTCTTAATACTTTAGACAGTTTAGGCAAGTTTGATGGCAAAAGTGATGAAGGTTTCTTTGTTGGATATTCTTTGAGTAGTAAAGCTTTTAGGGTATACAACACTAGAACCAGGAGGGTAGAAGAAAACTTGCGTATTGGGTTTTTAGAGAATAAGCCTATGATAGAAGGAAATGGTCCAAAGTGGCTGTTTGATATTGATTCTCTAACCCACTCTATGAATTATGTACTAGTTACTGCAGGTACAATCATTAATGAATCTGCAGGTATACAAGAAGAACTTAATGCAGGTACATCAGAAGAAATAAGTCAAGATTGCATTATTATGCCAATTTGGAAAGATGTTTCATACTTTGATTCACCTACCCAAAATGTTGATAATGGTGAACCAAAATCTGCTGGTGGTGATCAAAAGCAGGATGGAGATGGTCCAAATAATGAGAATGATGAACAAGATAAGTCTGATGATGTTATTAGTGCTAAAGAAGTTAATGCTGTTGGACAATATGTTAATACTGCCAGTCCTGATGTTAATACTGGTAGTTTTAAACTTAATATTGTTGATCCATCAGTTAATACTGCTAGTTCATATGATCAAGATAGCCCTAAAGACATGTTCACTATGGGAGCTAGTCATACACTTGAAGCCACTCATGTTGAGTTCTTCAGTGATGAAGATGAACCAGAAGTTGATTTGGGGAACATCACAAATTCCTATACAGTTCTAACCACTCCCAATACAAGAATTCATAAAGATCACCCAATTGAAAATGTGATTGGTGATGTGAATTCATATGTTCAGACAAGAAGAATGACAAAACCTACTTCTGAACAAGGGTTTCTCAGTGCAGTATATGAACAGAAAACACATGATACCCTGAATACTTGTTTATATGCTTGTTTCCTATCACAGATTGAACCCACAAGCATTGCTAAAGCTCTATCTGATTCATCTTGGGTAGAAGCAATGCAAGAAGAACTTCTGCAATTCAAACTCCAACAGGTTTGGATACTTGTGGATTTGCCTATTGGAAATGGGGCCATTGGAATAAAATGGGTCTTCAGAAACAAGAAAGATGAAAAGGGGATTGTGATTAGGAATAAAGCAAGGTTGGTTGCACAGGGTCATAGACAAGAAGAAGGTATTGATTATGAAGAAGTTTTTGCTCCTGTGGCAAGAATTGAGGCAATAAGATTGTTTTTAGCCTATGCTTCTTTTATGGGTTTTCTGGTATATCAAATGGATGTGAAGAGTGCTTTCTTATATGGAACTATTGAGGAAGAAGTTTATGTTACTCAACCACCAGGATTTAAAGATCCTGACCATCCAGACAAAGTTTACAAGGTGGTCAAGGCACTTTATGGTTTGCATCAAGCACCAAGAGCATGGTATGAAACTTTGGCTAACTATCTGTTGGGCAATGGGTTTAAAAGAGGCAAGATAGATCAGACATTATTTATCAAGAAGCAAAAAGGAGATATTTTGCTTGTACAGGTTTATGTTGATGACATTATCTTTGGCTCTACAAACAAGGATCTGTGTACTGGATTTGAGAAGCTCATGAAGGATAAGTTTCAGATGAGTTCTATGGGAGAACTTACTTTCTTTCTAGGATTACAAGTACAACAGAAGGAAGATGGAATATTTATCAGTCAGGATAAATATATAGCTGAGATTTTGAAGAAATTCAACTACACTGATGTGAAGTGTGCTTCAACTCCAGTTGATTCGGAAAAACCTTTAGTCAAAGATGTAAACACCAAAAAAGTGTGTGTGTATTCTAGGCGTCAAGTCCTCTAAGTAGACACCTAGGGTTTGGTTGGTTTAGCCTCAAGGATATTTGATTCCTTGTTATAGTTTAGATAACACGTTTTACGATTGATCGCGTAGAATTGGGGCTTGTAGTAGTCATTATATAAAGATGATGATGAATTCTTGTTAGGCAATAATAAAGAATGTTCTTAATGTTTATTCCGTTGTGCATTCTATTGTTCTTTGTTATTGTTCATCCTAGATTAGATCTAAACAATCTAAGCTTACAACGATCTTTAGGTTTCCACAATTGGTATCAGAGCAAATTCGGTGGCATTAGGGTTTTCACAAAACCCTAATTTGGTAAAGCAGAAAACACAAGGTATGTTAGCAATCGTATCTCTACCTATGATAAATTTTCTTTCTCTTGAGGATTGGACGTTTACTTTGTTATTCCAATAATAAATTTATGCTTGATCTTTAAACGAAGATGCTTTATTCTATGGTATGCAACCGGTTGTTTACATCCATGTCACGTTTATACGATCTTTATGTTTTTCAAGGCTGGTTAGGGTTTGATGTTATACCAGGTTTCTTTAACGAAACCCTAATCAACAGCTGCTGATTTTGATGTGATTCAAAATCGTTGGATCATCATTGGATTGTCACGATCTAGGGCTGTGATGGAGATATATATTTTGGTCGAGTTGTGGCCTCGAAACCCTAAGATGGTGTGTATTGGTTTATAGTTCGTTTAGGGTTTTGGTGTGATTCTTGTTGATTCGTAGTGATTTGGTCTTCATTGATGAACGCCTAGTTTGCTTAGGGTTTATGATTTCATTAGTCGCCGTTACGATTGGTATTTAAATCGATAAAGCAAGTTTTTGGCTATTATTGCTACAGTCACGAACATTGTTGTCAGTTAGGGTTTCATCAGGGTTTCATTGTATTGAAGATCATTATGTGTTCGATGGGCAGACTTGGGAATCGTGTGCATATTGTTATCAAGGTTACCATGATTTGCTAATGATTTATGAATAGGGTTTGGAATTTGTGTGGATATTTTTGGCATGAATGCTTAATATCGATATGATTTGTATTGAAATTTTATGCTGCGAATACAACATTAGTGCTACCAAGGGTTATTAATGTTGTTCGTGTTCAAGGAAATTAGTATTGTTCGTGTACTAATAATGTTTGGGCTTCAATGTTTAATGCTTCCATTACAAGCAAGAAGTGAATTAATGCTGCTTAAGCTTGTTCGAAGTAAGTTAAAACCGATTCATATATTAGTATTGTTCGTATATTATTAGTACTGCCAATGATGTTGAAGGTTAGTACTGGTCATGTTTATTAGTATTGCTCGATTAGTAGCGCTAGCTTTGGAAAGTTTGTACTGATGTGTGACTCATTAGTACTCTTGGCAACTTGGTTAATGCTGCCAGTATTAAAAAGTTAGTGCTGTTGGCTTTATCAGATATCGGACAGAAGAGAAGTTAGTACTGCTAGGCTTGTTCGATAACGGACAGTACATGTTTTTGGCACTTGTTTGGATCTCGAACAGAACTGAATTTCTTTAAGTTTATTCTTATTGATTTATGGCTATTATTTTTAGGATTTATTAGAAGAATTGGTTACGAAGAAGGTTATTTATCACCTATTTGAAATTGAAGTAGAGTTTCTCGGATGCGTGTTCTTATCATATTTTAAAGTGGGTGGTACACTTTAAAGATAACTTGTTTGTGCTTAGAAACGATGTGACGAAGACTTGACAAATCTAGCAAAGGTGTGTGATTTTTCTTATGGTGCTCAATGCTCACATTTGCTATCATTTTGGTCTGGTGTCTCATAGAAGATGAAGATAATTGTCAAGAGGTTGCGATCTACTTATATTTCACAGATTTATTTATAAGTTTGGAGTCACGTGGATAGTACAAGATATAAGACACAAGTCTGGGTTATTCTACTTCAGCATCAAGTTCGTTATACTTAGTTTTCTTCATCAATGATCATTACATAGAGTCTACAGAATTGAAGATTAAAGAAATGTTTAACATATGGGTTTCAGGGGAAGCTTATTGTTAAAATGTTTAACCATTTACATGCACTACATGAGGTGAAGGTTTTTACTACTGCTAGTCATTATTACTACTACTAGTTTAAGTTTCTACTGCTTAAGTTCATTTATCTTTCAAAGGGCGTCATGAAGTAATGTTCGCTATGAGTTCGTTCGGAAGGCGGAATAGAATTGGAATAGTGGTTTGTGGTTGTCAAAATCAAAGTTGCATACTTTAGTCCCCTATTGGATTATGACAAAAAAGGGAAGAAGGCGTTACAAAGATGATTTGCAACTTATAGATCCTTGGTGGTATAGCATGGTTTAAGGGTAAGTTTCATTCAAGAACTTATTTGATGTTTTGTAATAATCAAATAGGGGAAGATTGTTGGGTTTATTGATTTGATCATACAAAACAATCAATTAAGAATGAAACAAAGAGGAAACATGAGGGATCTACATGTCAAAGCTGAAATTCTACTAAGCTAAAGATCGACATGGAAGATACTCCAATTTAGAAGATTTCCTAGAAGATAATTATAAAAGTTAGGAAGATTTGTTTATTTCCTAATACTTATCCTTTGTAAACCTAATATCTCTAGTATATAAAGAGATATAGGTCATTAGGTTTAGGTGTACAAGTCGTGAGTTCCATAGTGTACCTAAACGTGTGTGTGCGTATTTTAGGCGTAGAGATGTAGACGCCATATGTTAGGTTTAGCCTCAAGGATCTTATGATTCCTGTTACAGTTCATTGATGTAACCATATTATTCTAATAAAATAATATTGGGGCTTGGAATGTTTGGTAAAACCTTGTTCATAACATTGTTCTTTAAGTATTAATTCCGCTGTGCAAATATGTTATCAATGTTATTATATCCTAGATGGCTTAAACGGTCCTAGAAGATTATCAACGATTCTTTAATCTTCACAGGGGCATTATATTGTTTATCTTTCGTTTATTTTTATCTTTTGGCATGTGTAAAATATAATGTGTATAAGTTTTTGTCATGATTGCCGAAGTTCCACAAATTGTGTATTTTAAGAGCATAATGATCTTTTAATTTCTTTTTTCTATTTGGCCCGTGTAAAAGAGTAGCATGTTTGAGTCGGCTTTTTTCTCTACTAGATCATACACTTTTGTGTAATGTGCATAATCCACTATCATAATGATTTTTTAAGCGCTGCAAACTATGAGTTTTTTTGGCATTATATTTTTGTTTTTTATACAAAATGTTGTTTCTTTTGCTTTATTCTTGGCAGGATGCAATTTTTTTAAGTTCTTATAAGCTATGTATGATTATAAGTTGTATATATTGCATTTTGGTTCATTGTGCATAATGGAAATATGTTTTGATCATGTTGTGATACGGTTTCCTTTGAATTTATCTGTATTAGTTATGTATAAATTGTAGTAATGATTGCTGATTTTATAAGTGTTTTGATGTGAGAAATAAAACGGTGGTTGGGTGCAAGTTTTGATAGACTTGGTGACTTGTATGATCGTACGCTAAAAATTCATTTATCCCATATAAGCGATGATGATGAATGTGCCGCTGAAATTGGTCAATGATTGACAAAAACTGTATCTTGGCGGGGTATTTATGGTAATGCAGCCATGACGGCTATTTCTTCTTTTTCCTATTAAATTCTTACAAATCTAAGCTTCTTTCACTTTTTACTGAGCACAGTTCTGGATACTGGTGCTTAGTTTGTAACGAAACTGGGCTAGCAAAATCTAATTACAACCCAAAAAGAAAAATGGCCCAAAAAACCCAAAACGACCTCATTAATGTCAAAACGACATCGTCCGCATAAGTGCTCATTTCATTACTACTATAAATTGTGTTGTATTTGACATTAATGATTTTACTGGTTTGTTGCTTTGCAACGAAACATAGACGGATGGTTTAGTACGGGGAAACCTCGAATTAGCAGCCTTTATGATCGTAGATGGGACATTAACTTAGATGCATTGAATTTGTTAGTTCTTTCTTTTATTAACTTTCATGCACAATAAAAAGGTTATTTTTGTATGGGCAAATTGCATAAAAATGTACTAAACTTATACTCAATTTTAATTTAATGTACTAAACTTTTTTTTTCTCAATTTAATGTACCCAACTTTTTTTTGGTTGCAAATGAAGACAATTAGGAGGTTACCAGGTCACCATCAAGTTACCTTCTTCTCCAACATGATTTTCCAGCTGGCGACCTCCACCACTACCGCCTTCGGTAAGCCACAACCACCACCATTTTGACTGATTTCGACCGATTTTGATCGTTTTTGACGTTTTTTACCTGTTTCGACCGTTTTGGACCGATTTCGACCGATTTTGATCGATTTTGACTATTTTTGACCAGTTTCGACCGTTTTCGACCTTTTTTTACTGTTTTCGTCTGTTTACGACTGATTTTGACCGATTTCCTCTGTTTTTGACCGATTTCGACAAATTTTGACCATTAACAATGGAAATCAATCAAAATCGGTTGAAATCAGTCGAAATCGATTGAAATCGGTCAAAAACGGTTAAAATCGATCGAAAACGGACTAAAATGGTCGAAATCGATTGAAAACGGTCTAAAACATTTAAAAACGTCCAAATGGGTCTAAATTGGTCAAAATCGGTTGAAATCAATCGAAAACAGTCAAAATCGGTCGAAAACGAAGGAAATCGGTCAAAAACAGACGAAATCAATCGAAAACGGTCAAAACGGTCAAAATCGATCGAAAACGAACGAAATCGGTCAAAACGGACGAAATCAATCAAAAATCGCTTTGGGTGGTGCCGGTAGTGATCGATTTGGAGGTGGTGGTGGTGGGTCGTCTGAATGCTAGGTTGCCGGAAAATAATGTTGGAGAAAAGGTAACTTGATGGTGACCTGGTAACCTCTTAATTGTCTTCATTTGCAACCAAAAAAAAGTTAGGTACATTAAATTGAGAAAAAAAATTGAGTACATTAAATTGAAATTGATTATAAGTTTAATACACTTTTATGCAATTTGCCCTTTTTGTATATAAGGGTATGGTAGGCGGTTCTAATAATGTATTTTATATCTTTTTTCATTAACATTAGGAGAAAGGGAAATTATTTGCATCTTGGCGTTGAAATTATGATTAGAGTATATGATTTACTTTGGACATGTTTATTTTATTCAGCTATGTGTGTCTGTAGCATTTATGGTAAGACTTTTAGAGACAATAAATTTGTATAAAACGGTAATTTCGATCATACTTGCTTAGCTATTATGACTTGGTCACTCAATAAGTTGAAAGTAAATGGTATGATCTATCATCAGGAATGCTATAGGTTGTGCCCATTTGCTCATAAGTATAATTAATTTGTTGTGCTACATAGATTGCATATAATTATGTTTGTGCAATAATCAATGTTATATTTTGTTTGTATTACAGAAACTTCGGCAATATTTAAAATCTTCTTTTGTAAAAATGGATAACGGGTGTTTAGTTAATTAATAAATTATACATCATTGTTTAGAGAAATATTAAAGATAAGAAATGATTAACCAGAGTTTCGTGAAATATATGACCGTTCATAGAGAAGAGTTTGTTTACCATTGGCTAGGCTGCAACAAAATAAATACAAGTTCACGTCCAAGTCTTGGAGGATGTTATCACAAACAGATATTGTATCACATGTAATATGAATCTATTTAGGTTATATAATTGAATACATACCAAATTTGTATAGTGAATGGATATCCCTTTAATTTTAAGGTTTTTCGATATCTTTCAAACACCAACATAAGTCAAGCCCTGGAAACACAACTGCAAAATTGTTTCTTTCCACGAGGATGTGAAGAAATTTGATAGGAATGTTAGCCGTTCGAGTTTGTTGGTTTTTTTTCAGATTTAAGTTCTTAATGAGACAAAGTTTAGTTTATTGTTGGTGCATACAATGTCCCAGAAAATGGGGGGGGGGGGGGGGGGGGGGGGGGGGGGGGGGGTGAAAAATAACTTCCTTATATTCTAAATCTATGCATTTATGTTGTTCATACTTGAATACGTACATTAAATATGTAAAATTCTATCTAACGTTGTATTGTATTTCTCCCTCCGTTTATATAAAATTCCCATGGCCCTATTTCTTCGCTTCTTTTAATCGGATCCGTTTAATCCCACTCAATGATTAACATTAGAATATTGGATTGATCTTTCATGTTGATTTATGATTCTGTCGCTCTCAATTGTGAGGGTATCAGGCTTCGATTCGTTCGTCCCTAATATTCCTGTGATCAATTGTTAAAACGCGGGGCATACCCCCCCCAATTTTTTTTGATTTGCATTCTGTATCTCTTGTATTCTTCTTTTAATTGTTTCGACGGATTTTAGGTTCTATGATTTAAGGGTTTGTTTTCTTTTTACTCTCAATTATCGTCTAATCCTTAGGACTCCCTTCAATCCACATCTTATTGATTTAGGTTCAGTCAATTAATAGTGTTTTGGTAGTTTCGAATTCCAATGAGTTCGTTCAGATCTAAAGAAAACGACGTGGCGCGTATATCTACAACGGTGTATGTCACAAATTTTCCCGATGAATCGAGTGCCAAGGAATTATTTCATGCCTGTAACGTTTACGGACCACGATTCGTTGATGACGTCATTGCCCAAATAAAAGACAAAAAAATGGTAAGAAATTTTGTTTCATTTCGTTGTTATCAATTGTGTTTAGCGAGGAAATTGATTAATATCCTATGTAACCGTTTGGATGGGAACGCCATAAGCTTTCTTTTTCTTTCAGCAAAAAATTTTAAGGTTCCAAAGAATAATATTCATCAATGGTAAAAAGAAAGGGGTTTTTATTTTTTTTTAATGGATGATAGTAAATTCAACATGTCTCGTAATTCTTTTGTTACCTTCCAAAGGTACAGTGTTACAAAGATGGCACTTCATTCGCGAAAGTAGTGTCAGGTATTGGGGCCAATGCTGGAGTTTGTGTCGAGAACTATCCTGCTTTAGTATTGGATGATGAATGCTTAATGACTAATCAATTCTCTAACTCATTATTCGGAAGAGTAAAAGAGTTCGCGTCATTAGCTAATATCAAATTGTCATTGGAGAATGAAGGATTTGCGGATATTTGCATCAAGTATTTAGGGGAGTTTTGGATTTCGTTGAAATTTGCTAGTCCAGAGGCGTGTAAGAAATTCCGTAATAACGTTAGTGTTGGATCATGGTTTCTCTGGTCTTGAAAGAAGCTGCGATATAATATTCATGCTACAAAAAATTGCGTGGGCTAAACATGAAGGTGTTTCCTTTAAGTTATGGACTGAAAATACGTTTAAACGAATAGCGTCTAGATGGGGAGTGTTAATCAGTGTTGACGATGAGGAAGAATCGTGTTTTCACTCCAAAAGATTATGTGTGCACACTTCTAATTCTAGAAGCATATCGGAGGATTTTAAAATCATATTTCGAGGAAAGGTCCATTGGATTCGTGCAAAAGAAACACCCGGTTGGGTCCCTGATTTCGCTAATGCAATTGGAGATGATGAGTCTGATGATGATATATCCAATGATAATGGGGACAAAAATCACAGTCCAAATATTTTTGGTGACGAAGAAGAAGTTAAAGACGATCAGGAACATCAATTTAAAGAAGACCCAAATGAAGACGACATAGTGGAAGAAGGCGAAATTAAGATTGCAGAAGAGAAGTCTGTAGATCCATTTGGAATTTACACCATCCTTAACAACAATATCAAAAACACAAAAGGCACAGGTATCTCGAGCAGCTATTCTCATCCTCCAGGTTTCTCTCATGTGAAAGTTCAGGAAGATTTACAGGAGACGAATAATATTAATGCTCAAGGGAAAGAAGATGCAACAGGATCTATAAACAATAACAAGGGTCATGACAATCAGAATTATCAACATGAAGCTTGTGATTCTGTCTCGTCAGGGCACTTTAAAAAGTCAGAGGCACCGAAAACTGGAGGCTCAATATTGCAACTGTTAGATGATGTGGTAAAGGTCGGACAAGTAATGGGGTATAAAATGGATGGATGTATGAAAAATATGGCCGAAATAATTGAATCACAGGGAGCGGAGGAAGTGTTTAGATGAATTTTCTTTCTCTAA
Source organism: Tanacetum coccineum (assembly GCA_026074375.1). Classification (NCBI taxonomy): domain Eukaryota; kingdom Viridiplantae; phylum Streptophyta; class Magnoliopsida; order Asterales; family Asteraceae; genus Tanacetum; species Tanacetum coccineum. The sequence continues at coordinate 14,491 of BQNB010054645.1, read as the reverse complement.
ACATACAAGGCCTCGGTAAGAAGGCCAAAAAGGAGTGGGTCAAGGATTTATGCAATAAGAATAAGGTAAATTTTATGTCTCTTCAAGAAACAAAAATGGAGATCATGGAAACTTTTTGTGTGAGAAAATGCTGGGGAAACATGTCATTTGAGTATGAGCATAGTGACGCAGTGGGAAATTCGGGTGGTATTTTGTGCGTGTGGGATCCGTTATGTTTCCATAAAGTCAATACTACGAAGTTCCAGATTCCTTTGTTATGATCCGTGGTGTTTGGAAGGCATCGGGCGTGAAGCTTATGCTCGTGTCTGTTTATGCTCCTCATGTGTCGAAAGAAAAACATCTTTTGTGGGACTACTTAGAAAGTGAAATAAAAAGGTGGGAAGGCGAAGTTATCATCATGGGAGACTTTAACGAGGTACGATACAAGTGCGAAAGATTCGGGTCAGTTTTTAATGCGTTCGATGCCAACGTGTTTAATTCTTTTATAGTTGACTCGGGGCTAGTAGAAGTGGTTCTAGGTGGTAACAAATTCACGTGGTGTCACAAGTCTGGATCCAAAATGAGCAAGCTCGACAGGTTCTTGGTATCTGAAAATCTCATGAATGCATATCCGAACATTAATGCTATTACAATGCCGTGATATCTCTCTATTGTCCATGATGGACATTGTGCTGATTTTCCCTGGGGCCGTGAATTTCTCATAATTATGGTCCGATTTCGTTCAAGAGTATTTCAATCAGTTGGTTTGATATTGCTGAAATTAAAACAATCTTGTGGAAGAATCTGAGAAGTAAGTAATTCCTAGCAAGGAGTCCAATCCTATTAGAATGACTTTTCTCGACAACTTAAATTTATCAAGGGGAGGAGAAATTCGTGAATGGAATCTTTCGTTCGAAGGTCGGGCTGATATCTCTCGTGTTCAACTAGCTCAAGAATGGATCTTGATAGACCATTTGATGAAGTTATTGTGTAGAGGAGACCGGGAAAAACAAAAAAAAAATTGGATCCGTCACTGAGAAAAACGGTGGATATTCGTAAACGACCTAAATGATTTAAATAATATTCGTATGATGGAGGTAGCTCAAAAGTCCAAGATAAGATGGGCCATCGAAGGTGATGAAAATTCCAGTTTCTTTCACGGAATGCTTAATAAGAAAAGAAGAACGTTGAATGTGCGTGGCATTTTGGTCGAAGGGAATTGGATTTAAAAAACCTTCTGATGTAAAATAAGAGTTTTTTTAAATACAATAGCACGAGGTTTCAGACTACCAGGTGACAAAAAGATGCGATTATAGATATGGATTTTCCTATGTTTTGTCGGAAAAAGATAGGCTGCACATCGAACGGGAAGTATCAAACGATGAAGTAAAAAACGCTGTGTGGGAATGTGGGATGGACAAATCCCCCCGGGGGGACCCCGGACTGGTTCAAACGTTCGGATTTTATCGTAATATTTGGGAACTATAATTATATCCCCCAAAAGGTGATGTTTATAACGCCTCATGTTCATTTTTACTCATAATGATATCCCTCTCGGATGTAATTCGTCTTTAATTAACGTTTAATATCCTAAAAACATCAAACGCCAAACTCGTTAAGGGAATTTCGTCCAATTAGTCTGATTGGAAGTTTTTATAAAATTGTTGCTAAGATTTTGGCAATCAGGCTTGCGAGTGTTATAAAAGACCTTGTCAACGAAGTACAATCCGCATTCATCGCAGATCGACAAATTCTGGATGGTCCGTTTTTGCTTAACGAGGTTATTCAGTGGTGTAATTTTTTTTTTTTCCCCGAAAAAAAAGCAAATGTTACTCTCAAATTAGACATCGAAAAAGCGTAACGTTTTCAGTGAGGTGGGACAATTAGATGAAATTCCTCCTCAGGAATTTGGATTTGGTGATAAGTGGTTCAAGTGATTCAGTGTTGTCTCAAATCCTTCAAACGGATCTATTTCGTTGAATGGAGAGCCCGACGAAGTGAATTCGACTTTGGTATGGGTCTCCCAAAGCAGGGGACCATTTAACCAGCATTCCTGTTTCTTTTGGTTATGGAGAGCTTACACCTCTCGTTTTCTCAAGTGGTTAAAGCTGGGATGTTTCAAGGGATGAGCATTGGTGATGGTTCTGTTATTACTTCGGCACCTCTTTAATATACGCAGATGACGCAGTTTTTTGTCCGGACAATGAATGCAAGCAAACATTAATCGCTGGTACAAAGAAACGTGCTGGATTAGTTTTCTACCAAGATGTCGGGGCGCATTCGGATCAACATGTGCAAAAAGCAAAAATCATGGGGGCTAAATGTTGATGTAGATTTCTGTCAATAGTGCCGGCAAGGAACTTGGGTGTTTTAATCCTTTGATATTCCATTCATATATCTTGGATCCATCGTGGGCGACAACATGACACGTCAACAAGCATGGCAAGAAATAGTCGATCGGGTCAAAAGCAAACTGTCGATCTGGAAAATGAAAATGCTCTCCATCGGCGGTAGGTTAACTCTTGTTTAAATTGTCCTTGAGGTTCCCCTTCCTAATTCATAAGAGGATATGGTAAAAGACATTGTAAACTATTAACGTCTTTGTTAGAACGATATATGTGTTGTTGGTACATATGATGTAAACTCTTTTGCCTAATCCTCTTCTATTTCCCTTCTTTTTTTAGATGTGGCGATTTTATCGACGGCTTTGGATTTTTCATCATCTTAATATGAGTTGCTATCACAGAATGGAACGAATCCTTTTCTTATCAAGATGAAATACATTTAGCATCATTAGCGCCAGTTTCGCTTCTAGATTAGATTTAGGCCTAAAATGCACTTTATTCGCTTATTGACTATATATTCATTGGTAACAAGCCACACTATGTTTTCGTTGTCATCTTGATATTCATTATTCTGGGCGCAATGGTCTTTTGAAGTTTGGATTCTTTTTCGATGTACTATAAAAGTGGACATAATCTTCTTCCTTTTTCGTATATAAAGATTCTAAAATTTAATGAAATTAAAGGTCCTCTCTTTACCGCATTTTGAAATTATGATTAGAGTATATGATTTACTTTAGACATATTTATTTTATTCAGCTATGTGTGTCTGTAGCATTTCTGGTAAGACTTTTAGAGACAATAAATTTGTATAAAACGGTAATTTCGATCATACTTGCTTAACTATTATGACTTGGTCACTCAATAAGTTGAAAGTAAATGGTATGATCTATCATCAGGAATGCTATAGGTTGTGCCCATTTGCTCATAAGTATAATTAATTTGTTGTGCTACATAGATTCATATTAATTATTGTGCTATAATCTATGTATAATTTGTTGTATTACACAAACTTCGTGCAATATGTATATATGCTTTTGTAAAAATGGTTACGGATGTTTAGTTACATTAATAAATGATTACATCATTTTTAGAAATGATTAAAGACAAGAAATGATTAACCAGGTTCGTGAAATACATGACTGTTCTAGAGAAGAGTTTGTTTACCGTTGCTACGCTGCAACAAAATAAATACGAGTTCACTGTCGTCTTGGAGGATGTTATCTCAAACAGATATTGTTCTACACGTAATCTGATCTATTTAGGTTATATAATTAATACACAACAAATTTGTATAGTGATTGTGATATCTGATTTTTAAGGTTTTGAGATCTTTCAACAACAACATAAGTGCAAGCCCTGAAAACAACTGCAAATTGTTCTTCCACAAGGATGTGAAGAAATTTGATGATGTTGCCGGTCGAGTTGTTGGTTTTTGCAGATTTAAGTTCATTAATGAGAAAAGTTTGTTTATTGTTGGTGCATACAATGTCGACAATAACTTTCTTATATTCTATGCATTTATGTTGTTCTACTTGAATACGTTCATTAAATCTGAAAATTCTAACCAAATGCTAGGGCGTTTGATATAATATTAAGCTTAGCAGTGTAACGCTTTAATATTATATCGATAACCCTCAATGGTTCTTGAGAATTCTTAGATTCAATTCACGTTTTCAACAACGACAATAAAAACACAGAATTTAATCTTTTAGAGTTAATCGAGATGTTTAGTTTTTAAACAACCTAAATCTTTGTGGTTTGTATTTTATTTTACTTATTTAATTTATTGGTTTTTTGGTAGCCTTATATTTTATGCTTCTCTTTGGATTCCGCTCAATTTGCTTCATGTTTAAAACAAATTCAACGTTGACACTAAGTTTATATACCAGACCGAACTTATTGTACGTTTTTCCCGTATCAATTTGATGCATCCAGTTATTATATTACGCGGGTATAATAGTTAAATTGGCTTCGCCGCAACACAAGCCCAACAAAATGACCCTACGATCTTATAAACAATATTGTTTCTACCAGTTATCAAATTGTAACTTTGACACTGAAAATATATATTCGGCGAAAATTACTGGATATTAGGCTCCGTAACAACACGCAGTCGCCTAATACCTTGTTACTTACTTTTAGAAAATGGTGGTGGCGATTTTGTGATAAAAAAAATCCTCTTTCTGCATGTTATACGCTTTACTTAAGGACAAAAAAGGTGGTGTGTTATATCTATTTTCCCATAGGCAAGATTCAGGGACATGGTCTTTAGATGATACCAAGTCGTTGGAATTAATCTTCACATGTTTTTTCAAGAAAAAGTTGGTGAGGGTTTGTAACACAAATTTTAGCACAATAATTGGATGGGTGAAGTCTAAAAATACGCAACATACTTTTCTAAAAAGAACGAAATACGTAACGTTGAGATAACTTAAAAAATATTATTAAGTAATCGCTAAATAGCTTTACAAATTTTTGAACGTTTGTGACGTATCAATGACCGGGTCTGTGAGACCAAAATTTAACATGTTTGACGGTGTTACATTTAATAAAAATTATGAAATGGTTCTTGTGTGTGTTCGCGTTGATTTGACGTGTTTACGCGTCCTTTTAAAAAAATTACACAGTTAAAATGTTTGTTTTTTTCACTTAATTTAAAAAAAAATTCACTTAATTTTTAAAATACTTTTTTTCATTTATTCATACACTATTTTTTCTTATTATACTTTTTTTTCACTTATTCATACACTATTTTTTTTATACTTTTAAACTTTTTTATTAGGGAATTTTTTAAATATTGCGTTAAACTTTTTCACAACTAACACCCTCATGTGACTTAAATTTTAATTATTAAACACCCCTCATGCGACTTAAATTTTTTAGAAAGAATTTTTTTTCTAAACGTTGCGTTAGATTTTTTTCACATGAGGGGTGTTTAAGAGCTAAAATTAAAAAAAAAACTTTTTAAAAAATATATGTCACATTTAACAGTCAAAATTTAAGCCACATGAGGGTGCCTAAAAAAAGTGTAATATGTGTAAAAAAATTTAGTGTATGAATAAGTGGAAAAAAGGTATAATAAGTGTAAAAAGGTAGTGCATGAATAAATAAAAAGAAAAGTATTTTAAAAATTAAGTGAAATTTTTTTTAAAAAAAATTAAGTGAAAAATAAATTTTAAGTGAAAAAAAAGTTAAGAGACTAACAGTGAAAGTCCAACGCTAATCACAAGGACCATTTCTGTAATTTTTGTAAATGGTAACCGGTCAAACAGGTTAAATTTTGGTCAACACCCGGTCATATTACGTATATCGTTCAAAATGTGAAAGTTATTTAGCGATATACGTAATATACTTAGTATGTTACGTATTTGTTCTTTTTGAAAAAAGTATGCTGCGTATTTTTATACTTCACCCTAATTGGATTAGAGGTCCAACTATTCAATAAACTTTTTGACAGTTGTATGGACTTGTATCATTTAGAGACACATCATTGATGTTCCCTGTGTGGAGGTGCACGTATGGGCTAAAGTCAGGGCTGAAAAAACCTGGACGAAAGCGGGGCCCAGTCCAGCGTGCCTAAATGGCTTTTATATTTTACATCAAAGCCCGGTTCAGCCCGAGCTAAGCTCAAAGCTCGAAAACACCTGCCAAAAAGCCCGAAAACTCGGGCTTCTGTAAATACCGCAAAAAAGCCCGGGTTTTTTTAAAAAAAAACGATTTTTTCAAAAGAAAACCTAAATTATGTGTTGTTTTTATATAAACTAATGTACAACAAAAGAATTACTTAGAACAATGTATGTTGAAATTATAACAATATTAATCACTTATAAATAAGTATTACTGTTTGAATGGATAAGAGTTAATGTTCTCGTTAATGTCCTAGTTGTTAAAGAATTGAATTGAGGCGAAAAACTGATAACTTTTGAGTTTTTAATTGATATGTACTTCTAAAATTGAGTAAAACTGAATGGCTTTAAATGTTTAGAACTATCAATGAATATGACAAAGAGAAAGGGAATAAAGATCCAAGCGCAAGTGAAATGCAGAATCAACGTCTATACACTATCAACGAATATGACAAAGATGACTATTATAAAAAAGCAAATACTAAATGACGATGAATACGTGAAGATGGCATTTAAAATATTGAACTGAATGATTGTAGTTTTTTTGCTAGAGAACTTTATATTGTGTAATTAATGTGCTTTTTCGTAATATGAAGCTTTGTTTTATTAATTATAGTAATGTATTTACAAATGTTGATAAAAACGAGGCATTTAGACCTATGCGATGCACCGGCTTTGTTTTTCGATAAAAAACTAAAATTTTGATTTCGTTGAGAGTGGATTGGATAATTTATTGGACATGTAGGAAATAAAATGGCGATTATGATCATCGGCATGAAGATTATCTAAGGGTGTATTGAGTTTGAAAGGGGCTTAGGATGTGCTTAAAAGAGATGATAAATGTGACCTTCTTGTAAATCAACCATGATTAACTAAATCACTTTTTGTGCTTAGTTGCACACTTCCACATCAAAGATGTACTCGCATAAATGTGATATCTTATTTATAATGATGTGATACTTGTAGTGAATCATCATCATCTTCATCATCATCTTCATCATCGTGTGCATAAATGAGATTATTTTCTTTTCCGTATAGTATGGAAATTATTTCAATCTTTTCAATACAACAATGTCTACATAAACATCAAATGAAGCATACATGGCTATCCTTATTAAGCCACAAAATTCTGTGTAGGTTGATCATATCGCCTTAACATTCTTGGCAATACTCGTGATTATGGTAGGTTTTTGCCAGCCAAGAATGATTGGAATAGAAGTAGAGCTCTTTCAGGTTGCAACAAAAGGACTTCATGACCAACTCCTCTGACCGTTGCAAAGGTTGATCCATTATACACTTTAGTCCATCCTCCTACATGTTATTGACACCAACATTACACACATGTCGACGTGTTTATTAGAAAGAAATATACATTTTGATAAAGATTTTAGCGGCTAACTTTTAGTATCTGACCATTCGAGTACCACAGATACCACCGAGTCTTAACCGTAAGATTGAGATGGCTCAGTGAATACCTTATGGCAGTAACTGGTAAATTTGCATCAGTGTCACCACTATGTTATCACATACAATACCGTTAATTAATATATGATATCTTAAATGCATACTGTAACACCCTCAAATCTGAGTACGCAGCGGAATGTTGAATATCTGAGGGCGTTACTTTATGGATCAATAATACAAGATATGAGAACGACCACTAAACGTGTCGTTTGAAAAAGATACATTGGATTAACAAAATATTTTTTTGTTACATAAGCCCATGGCTTCAAATTGTTCAACAATATAAATAAAGATTCCGGTTTATAACAATTATCCCCAAAATGTAATAAGACCCCAAATCTTAAGTGTTGACTCTTTAATTATTGACTTCCAATGTATCATTGCACCTCGTGCCTTATTGACCTGAAAAACATGCTTAAAATATCAACATAAAGTTGGTGAATTCATAGGTTTATGTAAATCAATAGTAGGACCGCAAGATTTCTAAGTGTATGATTAAGCAACAAATGCAAACATCATAAAAAGTAATTACGTTTTCCTAAGCTCATGACACTGAAGCTCGACATGTATGAATGCAATAAATTGCCAATAATGCCCATGAATGATGTTCTAACCCGAAACATCCCAAATCCGACATGTTATAACGTTCGTTCCCGGTGATAGCTAGTCACCCGAACGGGGATGTCAATCCCAAATAGATCTACTCATAACATTCGCGCTTACAATCCAGTAATTGACAGTTCATGATAAAGGGCTCAGTGGGTTATCGCTACTTAGGCAAACACGTAATCATTGTATAAAATGTACACTTGCGTCCAATTTGTAAAACAAGCATGTTCTCACCCCAAAGATGTAAATCATTTAAGAAATTGTAAAAACATGGGGCTATGAACTCACCTGAGTGAATAGTCCTCTGAAAATGATAATAGATATCCAAGTATGAATCACACCGTCAAATACCTAAGTAAATACGGCTAGTCTTAGTCTACAAGTTTAGGCTAAAGACTCCATGTATAAACTACAATAATTTGCTAGTTTATATGTACTGTTATCACTTGTGTAGTGGTGTACATGTTTAATGTATTTGTATTAATTTGATGGCTCTTGGGAAGGTATACTATATCCCACGTTCTTTTATACGTATAAAAGTCATTAATAAATATTCGTATTTATTAAACCGTAGATTAACTTGTATAATATCCGAATATAATTCGTCCGATATGTTAAATGTTTATGAAATCACTTTCGTTCACAAAGTACCCTTAAGTTTCTTATAATTATCCTTTTAGTCCTCCAACTTTACAAGTTAACAATTTAGGTCCTTTTAGTTTCACATCAACCCCTTTAACTTTCAGAATATTCAAAATAGCCCCTAGACTTATTAAAGTCCAAAAATGATAGTTTTAACCCTAGAGTTTGCAAATTGACTCTTTTAGCCCCTTAACTCGTCAAAATCACATTTAAAGTCCATTTAAGGTCTAACAAGTGGCAAGAAGTTTTATTTACTCCCAATAAGTCCCATAAGCTGTTGTTAGCCCATAAATAAGCTTGGATGAGCTTATTTTGGCTTAATGAGCTTATTGGGCCTTATTGGACCCGTTAAGGTCCAATAAGCCATTTAGAGGTCCAATTCGGATTTCAAAAGCATAAAAGCCTTTATTAAGCTTTTTTAAGCTACCCAAATCAGTTTGGCTTATTAATAAGCTCGGATGAGCTTATTTGGAGCTTATTGGGCTCGTTGGCCCAACAGCCTTAACCGAAAGTTAACCAAAAGGCTTATTATGGTTTTATCATTGATTCCAACTTATTTTCTTATCTTAATAAGTACTAAAGATCATTATTAAGCTGTTTTTAATATGGGGCTTATTCAATAAGAATTTAAGCTCGTTATAGAGTTTATTAGACTCGATATAAGCCCAATAAGGGTTTTAAGGGTTCGAGCTTGATTCCTTTGGGTCCAATAACTTGTCCTAGGTTATGATAATCCTCATAAGCTGGTTAAGCTCACAAATAAGCTGTCGAAGCTTATTTGTGGCTTATGGACCTCGTGGGCTCACGAAATGGGCTAATAAGCCCAATTAAAGTTCGGGTTTGTTTTTATAACGTACCAAGGGTCTATGTTAGTTGTTATAAGTTCATTGGACTCTTAATAAGCTCGTAGAGCTTATTACCACTTTGTGGGCCTCACAGTTGGGCCGGTTGGGCCTGTTTGGTCTTATTGGGCCCGTTTATGGTCCGTTGAGCTTTTCTTAAATCTACGTTTCTTTCTTACATTTTTATGTTCCATTTAAGCCTTTGATAAGCTCATGTGAGCTTATTTACATGTCATGGTTCTCAACCCATGGTTGTTTAGGCATGTTGGGTTCGGACATGATCTATTGGGCCCGATAAGGTCCAATTGGTTTATTAAGATTTCTTGTGGGGTTTTGTTAGATCCTCTAGTACCAAAACAACGTGCCTAGCATTTATTAATCAAAATAAACAACATGCAAACATTTAAGAGCCTAGTATACTCCTTCCCTAGCCACGTCGTTATATTTTCTTTGAAAGTTTACGTGTAGACTTCATGAAATTTGTTTGTAAGTGTCGCATACCACCTTGGTTTCTCTACCCGATGTTAAATGGATACGTTTAGACATTTTCAAAATTTAAATGTAAAGATTAAGCCTTAGCTAGATATCAAACCAGGTTTTATACATTTTAGTATGTCTTAGCACCACACAAGAGGTTTACATACAAGTATACATGCGTGAAATATGCATGGTTGCACTATGCACAGACATGCTCACGTTGGTTTGTTAAATACAAACTAACGTGACCAATGACTAGAATTAAGGAATGTAAAGCATGACATGAGCACGTCTATTTACTACGTGACTTACAAAGGTCCTAGCATCTTGTACGTGTCGTGTAACGCGTAGTAGGACAACCCAATGTGCTATATGCAAATGTATGTCAACCCTAAGCTTCAAAGCTTATTAATCAACCCAATCTTGGCTCGTGCACCTCCCTGTGACCTTGTATGAATGCTCTAGTATTGTTTGTGTGTGCGAATAAGATCAAAGAGGGTGTTTGGTCGCGGTTTGTGATCCGAATGAGAGAAAAGAGTATATGTGTTTCTTGTTTGAGTGAGAGTGTGTTGTAAGAGTGTTAAATGGTGAGACTAAGTGAGTACTTATAGGCAAATGAGCTAGTTAGCTCCTCTTGATCCGAAACTAACTAGAAATTGAGCTATATAGGTGGTTTTAGGGATTTCTAGTTGCTTACACATGGTATTATGTTAAACCACTTGAGTATAAGTTTTAATTAGGCAAAGTTGTACAAGATTTGCGTAGATACTAGAAATCTTAAGGATTTGTATGCATACATGCATATAGCCGTGGGATCCAAAAGGAAGCAAGGAGCAAAGGGTTATTAACCATTGTATAATGACTTAGTTTGAGACATTTAGGACTAACATTAATTAACTAGGAGATGTACAAGTACTTTAGGATCATTAGTAGGATTTTTAGGTATGTGTATGTGTGTAACTGGCCCCTAGTAGGTCACATACACAAAATTGATTTAATTTTTGTGTTAAGGTTATAAAAGTGGGTGTTGGTTTGAGTCTAGGTAAGTCTAGGTATTTCCGGGGTGTGTCCAAATGTATTTTATTGCAAAACGTAACCCTTTTACGTGACCAATAAAAATAAAATACGCAAAGTACATAATTATCTTCTTAATAATTATTTCTTACTTGGTTGATGCAAACCTTAATTTTTTGATGACTGTTTATATTTATTGATTATTTCTAGTCTACGCGATTTAGCTTAAACGTAAATATTAAAAGTAAACGCTTGTTGGACCAAAATAAATAGTGACGAATAATAAATGTCGTAGAATGACCTGAAATTGAGAAATGTTACAGTCTCTACCCATTAAAAGAGCTTTGTCCTCAAAGCTTAAGACCTTGTAGTAGATGACGAAGCCTAGTTTGTGAAGAGTTGTAGGTATTTCTGTTTGAACGAATCTTCACGTTCCCAGGTGAACTCAGGACCTCTCCTCGAGTTCCAGTGAACCTTAACCAATGGTATCCGGCTTTGATTCAATCGTTTGATCTCCCGTTCCATGATTTCAATAGGCTCTTCCACAAACTGGAGCTTATCGTCAACATGAATTCCTTCTAACGGCATGACTAAAGGTTCGTAGGCGTAACATTTCTTCAGATTTAACACATGGAAGGTATGGTGAACTCTGCTTAACTCTTGGGGAAGTTCTAGCTTGTAAGCAACTTTCCCAACCTTGGCTAACACCTTGAAAGGTCCGACATATCTCGGGTTCAGCTTGCCCCGCTTACCAAACCGTACGACCCCTTTCCAAGGCGAGACCTTGAGCATAACTCTGTCCACAACCTTTAACTCCATCGGCTTTTGTTTCCGATCAGCGTAGCTCTTTTGTCGATCCTGAGCAGCTTGCATCCTTTGCTTGATCAGGACGATCTTTTTCGTTGTTTCTTGGATCAATTCTGGACCAGTCAGTTGGGCCTCCCCAACCTCGGCCCAGCACACCGGTGATCGACATTTTCGACCATACAATGCCTCATAAGGGGCGGCCTTTATGCTAGCGTGATAACTGTTGTTGTATGAAAACTCGACCAATGGAAAATGTTTAACCCAGCCCTTGCCAAAATCAATCGCGCAAGCACGTAGCATGTCCTCGAGAGTTTAAATGGTTCTCTCGCTCTGGCCGTCAGTTTCTGGATGATACGTAGTGCTCATACTAATATATGTACCTAAAGCTTTCTGAAATGATCTCCAGAAATTTGAAGTAAATCTTCCATCACGATTACAGATAATTGAGGCAGGTATCCCATGTCTTGCTACTATCCTATTCAAGTACAACCTTGCCAACTTTTCTAATGGATCATTCTCCCTTATTAGCAGGAAGTGAGCAGATTTTGTAAGTCGATCATCGATCACCCAGATGATGTCAAAGCCTTGTGATGACCTAGGAAGTTTGGTGATAAAATCCATCGTGATATTATCCCACTTCCACTCGGGTATTGCTAGTTGTACTAACAGCCCTGATGGCGTTTGGTGTTCGGCCTTGACCCTCGCATACGTTAAGTACTTACTAACATACGTGGCGATGTCAGCCTTCATGTTTGGCCACCAATATAATTTCTTTACGTCTTGGTATATCTTTTTGGAACCGGGATTGATAGAATATTTCGACTTGTGGGATTCGTGCATAATCACGGATCTTAAGTCTCCATAGAAAGGTAACCAACTCCTGCCGTGTAAACATAGTGTTCCATCGACATGTGGTTCCAATCTTTCCTTGGGTATATCCCTTCTGATTATACCGCATACGTCTTCATTCACAAGATTTCTCCGTTTCTGGGCTTCGATCTGAGCTTCTAATATTCGTTTGGGGAGATCCAAACCAATTGTCATAACTAAGGCTCGAACCCGCAATGGCTCAGTCCGTTCCTTACGGCTCAGTGCATCGGCCACTACGTTTGCTTTCCCGGGATGATAACGAATATCCATAATCGTATCACTCATTAATTCCTAAGCAAACGGCGTTTGGCTCAATGTTAAGCTCCTTCTGATCGAGAATGTGTTGTAGGATTTTATGGTCGGTGAACACGGTGCATCTTCTGGTTCCGTATAGATAGTGTCTCTATTATCTTGGGCAAACACTACCGACCCAAGCTCTAAATCATGAGTGGTGTAGTTCTTCTCGTGAACTTTTAGTTGTCGAGAAGCATAGGCAATCGCCTTCTCTCTCTACATCAATACATCACCTAAACCCTTGTGTGACGCGTCACAGTAGACCACAAAGTCTTTGCTCCCTTCAAGTAAAGCCAGAATTGGTACACTGCATAACTTCTGCTTTATTAACTGAAAAGCGTTCTCTTCCTTTTCTCTCCCGTCAAACTTGATTCCTTTCTGAGTAAGTTTCGTCATTGATTTAGCAATTTTCGAAAATCCTTCGATGAACCTTCGATAGTAACCCGCAAGACCCAAAAATTGGCGAATCTCTGTTGGTGTTTTAGGAGATTCCCAATCTTTGATAGATTCTATCTTGGCTGGATCGACATGTATGCTTCTGCTATCAATGACGTGACCGAGGAATTGTACCTTCAGAATCCAAAACTCGCATTTCGAAAACTTAGTATACAACTGCTCCTTCTTAAGCAATTCCAAAATTGCCTTAAGATGTTCTTCGTGCTCTTTCTCGTCCTTCAAATAAATCAGTATGTCATCAATGAAGACAATTACGAACTTATCCAAGTAAGGCTTGCACACTCGGTTTATGAGGTCCATGAATACCGCAGGTGCGTTTATCAGTCCGAATGGCATAACCTGAAACTCATAATGGCCATACCGAGTTTGGAATGCCGTCTTTGGAATGTCTTATTCTCGCACTCTAAGCTGGTGATATCCTGATCTCAGATCTATTTTCAAATAAATATTGGATCCTTGGAATTGATCAAATAAATCGTTGATCCTCGGGAGTGGATAACAATTCTTTACTGTCAGTTTATTTAACTCACGGTAGTTGATGCACATCCTGAATGACCCATCCTTCTTTTTTATGAATAAAACCGGGGCTCCCCAAGGTGAGGAACTAGGCCTGATAAATCCTTTGTCGAAAAGCTCTTGTAATTGTTTCGATAATTCCTTCATTTCGGATAGATCCAATCGATACAGTGCTCGAGCTACGGGTGCGGCTCCTGGAATTAAGTCGATTTGGAATTCCACTGGTCGAGCCAGAGGAAGACCTGGCAAGTCCTCGAGAAACACTTCAAGAAAATCTCTGACGGTATGTACGTCTTTAAGTTGATTTCCTTCTGACTTGTCCTCCTATTTCTTGGCGGATATCTGTGCCAAAAAGACCTGCCATCCCTTCACCATGTACTCTTGAGCTTTTGAACATGAGATAACTGTCAACCGAGATTCTCTCCCGTTGCTACCTTCATTGCCACGAAAAGTCAAAGTTTCATTCCCATAGGGAACTCGAACAAGTTTCTCATCGCACACGATCACAGCGTGACATCTTCTTAACCAATCCATACCGATAATGACGTCG
>BQNB010054644.1:4130-39456 GCA_026074375.1 Tanacetum coccineum | reverse complement strand
TCTCTCTTCCATAGTGAACTTCTCTCTCTCTTCATCTTGAAGCCTTAATGCAAGAAGTCTATCAGCTTCTATTCTTGCTTGAATAAAGTCATATTCATTTGAAAGGGCAGCCTTTATAGCTTCTTCCTCAGCTAGCTTTTTAACTTCTTCTTCTGCTTCCCAATCTTCTTGCACCTTTCTAGAAATCTCTTCTTCCCTAGCAAGTTGCTTAAACTTCTTTTCAGCTTCAGGAATACCCTCAGATTCAGTATCAGACTCATCTTCCTCTTCAATTTTCTTTTTCCCTTTATCTTTTGGATCAATCTTTGGAAGAGGCTTTAATGTCAATAATGATCTGGTTGAAGTAGGTCTAGGTCTCTCAGTCTCTTCAACATCCTTAAGTTCAACACCTTTCTCCTTTCCTCTTAAAACTGCTTCGGCTTGGCTCATGTTGAGAAGAACCTGAGCAATAGTTTCATCATCTCCAAACATTGTAGGAGTAGTTGTTGGAGTAGTATTTCTTCCTTTAGTACCTTCATCTGGGCAAACGGCACTATTTTTTTCCTTGTCGGTTTTAACTCTGGGTCTGTCAGTACTAACATTTGGTCTGTCAGTACTAACTTTTTCCTGGTCGGTATTAACTTTTTGTTGAGCAGTACTAAGTGCATCTTTAGTACTAACTTTATCATCAGCAGTCTCCTTCTCTTCATTCACTACATCTCTTGTCCTCCCCACATCTTGAGCATCTTCAGTATCTATATAATCCAACGTATCATCAGGAAGCTCATCAAATAATGGATCTTTATGGACTGAAGGTTTAACTTTGGCAGATTTCCTCCCCTGTTTAGATACAGACTCCTTTTACATCCAGTTTATCTTTAGGGATTTCTTTCCTGCCAATCTTTGCTTCAAGGATACACTCTTCATCCAAGCTCTATGGTGTGTAATAACAGGTTTGGCTTTCTTCTTTAGCTTCTTGATCTGTGCCTTTAAGTGTTTAATTTCCTTGGCTTGATCTGTAACCTGTGTACACAAAGAGATACAAAGATCATACACACTTTGGAGTGTCATGTCACCCTCATTCCCAGAAAGGGATTTATCATTGGATGATTGACCTCCATGATTCCCACCAGTATCCTCTGGAATGGAATCAAGAATATAAGTAGAAGGTGAAGGTCTAGGGGATGGGTCAGATTGAGGCTCAACTTGAACTTCACTTAGGTGAGGAGGAGAGGGTGTAGGTTGTGGTTCAGATGGTATTTCTAAAGTGGCACCCTCATCCTCAGTTGGTTGTACCAACATAGAAGCAAATAAAGGTGTGACTTTCCCTGAAAAATGTTTACCCTTTTTAACCATAAAGGAGAAAACTTTACTTGTCAAAGCATTTACAGGAAAATGGTCTAAAGGTACTGGCACATTCATTAGCTGTTTATCTAAAAAGATTGAAATGAAACGTAGATACATAACAAACTTTTTCTCTGCATCTAAGTTTCTAAGCACACCATCAAAAATTAATTTGGAAAAATTATATTTCTGATTAGATGTTAAGCAAATTACAGCAGTGGCAATGTTAGTGGGAATTTGATCCCAATAGGTGCTTTTTGAACTAATACAATGATTCATGGTATGAAAAAGAAATATCCATTGGGGTGAAAACAAAGCTTTGTTAAATGTTAACACAGTTAAATCCCCCTCATACCCTATGAGCTGTATAGCATCAAATATAGCCTGATTTGGTAGAGAATCTATCCCATCAGCATCATCAAGAAGAAGATCACTTCTTATTGATGCTTCAGAGATAGACACAGGCTTGCCAGCTACTTTGGCAGTAATATACCTAACATTGTTGATTATTTTGTATTTAGCAGACATCCAAAACTGTTCAACAAATGTAGTAGAGACTACTGGACTTATAGTGAGAGCATAATGAATGGAGCTTCGCGCAAGAAAATCAATAATCTCATGAAACTCTGCATTACCATCAGTATTCTCCAAATAAGCAACCATATTGTGTTTAGGTCATGATTTAAGAACAACCAGGATTGGAGATCATCGGTGAGTGAGAGATTAGGGTTTGAATGAAAGAAAGTAATTGAGAGAGATTACATGAGCGAACTGTGCAATTGAGATGGGTTTATATAGGTTTAGCAAACCTAAAATCAAAGAAACCGTTTCAATTTACACTTTATACCCTTGGCGGTATTTTCTTCAACGTCTCTATAACGGTACTATCTTTGCCCAACGGTATTAACTTTGAACTGTTGGTACTAACTTTTGCCAACCATAGAATGAATAATTTTGGCAACAGCAGTGCTTCATTACCATCTAAACTCTCTAAAACCCAAATAACTCCATGAAAAACATCACTATGGTCAAGCTGCTTCTGCATACTGAACACTTCATACAAACTATACAACAAATCATATTGCCTCCCCTTAACTAATGCAGCTTATGGATTGATCATCCCAATAGTAACAACCAAGAACTAAAACCTGCTAACATTAAATGCCTTAGTTAAAAGATCAGCTACATTGTCATCAGTGTGTATTTTCAGCACCTGGATAAGTTTCTTCTCATATGCATCCCTTATGAAGCGGTGCCGAATTATAATATGCTTTGTTTTAGAATGATATACTAGATTCTTTACAATGCATATTGTGCTTTCATTATAAATGTAGATCTTTGTGTTCATGAAATTGAACTCATAGTCTAACATTTGATTTTGAATCCACAAAACTTGTCTACAGCAATTTGCAGCAGCAACATATTCTGCCTCTATAGTAGAAGTAGCCACAATTGTCTGGTTTTTGCATTGCCAAGAAATAAGTCTCCTGCCAAAAAATTGATAACCTCTTATTGTGGATTTCCTGTCAAGATTTGCTCCAGCATAATCACTATCTGAATAGGCTTCCAGGTCAAATGAGGACACTCTAGGATACCAAAGGCCTAGTTTTGGTTTGCCCTTTAGATACCTAAAGATTCTCTTAATAGCACTTAGATGGGAGGTCTTTGGAGTGACCTGAAACCTAGAACAAGCATAGACTGCAAACATAATATCAGGCCTAGAAGCAGTCAAGTACATTAAAGAACCAATCATGGATTTATAAATATGTACATCCACATCACTAGCTTCCTTATCCTTGACTAAAGGCTTTTGGGTCTCAATTGGTGTACTAGTAGTCTTAACATTGACAAAATCAAACTTCTTCAGGATTTCTGCAACATACTTATCCTGACTTATAAAGATACATTCTTCTTTCTGTTTGACTTGTAATCCAAGAATGAAGGTGAGCTCTCCCATAGAACTCATCTGAAATCTACTCTTCATTAATGCCTCAAATTCATCACACCAAGATTTCTTTGTAGAACCAAATATGATATCATCCACATAAACTTGTACTAATATGATATCATGTTTGTCCTTCTTAATGAAAAGAGTTTTGTCAATAGCTCCTCTTCTGTATCCATTCTTCAACAAGAAAGTAGATAAAGTAGCATACTAGGCTCTGGGAGCTTGGTGTAAACCATAGAGAACTTTCACTACTTTGTAGACCTTCTTAGGATACTTAGGATCTATAAACCTGGTGGTTGAGACACATAGACCTCCTCATCAATTTTGCCATATATAAAGGCACTTTTTACATCCATTTGATAGACTATGAAGCCCATGTAAGAGGCAAAGGCTAAAATGATCCTAATGGCTTCAATCCTGGCTACAGGAGCAAAAACCTCATCATAATCTATCCCTTCCTCTTCCCTATGTCCTTGAGTAACTAACCTTACCTTATTCCTAACCACAACTACTCTCTCATCCTTCCTGTTTTTGTAAACCTATTTTGTTCCAATTGCCTTCTTCCCTTAAGGCAAATCTACAAGAATCCAAACTTTCCAAATCTTGAATTGCAGCAGTTCTTCCTGCATAGCATCAACCTAACTTTCATCTTCAAGTGCTTTAGAGATTTTCTTGGGTTTATTTTGAGACAAGAAACAAGCAAATAAACAATGCTGGAAGTCCTTGTGATTATTTATCCTTTGCTTTTGAATATAACTTACAAAAGCATGGGCTCCAGAACTTTTAGTCACTTTACTTCTTGTTTGAACTGCTGATTGTGGATCTCCAAGAATTAGAGTTGAAGGATGAATAGAGTTAATCCTTGATGTGGGAATAGGACTAAAATTCACAACAGATTCTAAATTTATGAAGTCAGCCACTGCATCCTCGTCATCATAAGATGAATTTGTAAAAATACCATCTATAGGATTTTTATAAATGTCCTCAAGTGCAGGTATTTCTGAATCATCTTGGTCAGGATTGGTTAGATCAGTGAAGGATAGTCCACCATAAGGACTGGCAGTACTAACTGGTGTGCTAGCAGTATTAACTATGTTAGTACTGCTAGTTTTAGCAGCTCTTGCTTGTAGAAGCAAATCCTTAGTTTCTTAGGCAAACTCCTTCCTAAGAGCTTCAGCTGCATCATTAACATCCTGTTCTTGCCTTTTAAGTCTTTCAATTTCATCCAAAAAGACTTGATCCTCCTTATCTATTGGCTTCTCATCTATCTTTAAATTAGGATGTTTGTTAGGTGCTTCACCCGCATCCTTTGCTATTGATCTCTTGACTGTTGAAGAATAAGAAGACCATATTGGCAGTACAAAGTAGTCCTGAGTAGATTCAGCTTCTTTTTCAGAATCACTTGCATCAATAATATCTTTTGTACCTGCATTTTGATTAGCTTCTTGTGGACCTGCATGTTTGTTAGCTTGATTCTCTGATCTCACGGGTTGATAATTCATTGAATCAGTTAAATAATCAAGATCAAACAGCCAAGTTGGTCCTTTTTCCTACAACATTGGGTTTATTTTCTAAAAATGTTATGTGCAGGTTTTCTTCAACTCTCTTGGTTTCTAAATTGTATACCCTAAAACCCTTGCTTTATAGAGAATACCCAACTAAAAACCCTTCATCTGATTTCCCATCAAACTTGCCTAGATGGTCAATGGTATTCAAGATGGTCACATGGCACCCAAAAGGTCTTATGTAGCTTATGATTGGTATTTTACCAGTTACAAGTTCATAAGGTGTCTTATTATGAGGCTTGGTCACTAATACCCTATTAAGAACATAACAAGCAGTACTAACTCCTTCAGCCCAAAAAGTGTTAGGGAAAAATGAATCTGCTAGCATAGTCCTAGCAGACTCAATAAGGGTCCTGTTCTTTCATTCAGCAACTTCATTTTGTTGTTGAGTTTTGTAATTACTATATTCCCTCTTGATCCCTTTTGACCCACAAAATTTAATAAAATCCCTATTCTTAAATTCTGTACCATTATCACATCTAATAGTTTTAACTTTTTGATTTAATTGGTTCTCTATTTATCTTATAAAGTCTTTATGGATTCCACTAGTTTCATCCTTAGTTCTTAAGAAGAACAATGAAAAACTAAACTTTGATTTCTATTAATCTGTTAAAGTGATTACAGATTACTAACTATGAGATATGATTGTATGAGATAAGTTGTTCCTATTGTTGTTTTCTTCTCTAATGTCGTAGAGTTCCTTTTATAGACCAAGGATAAACCCTAATAGACTTACAAAATGCACAAAAGATAATACATATCTTTTCCTACAATATCTCATACATATCTCTTAAATGGTACTAACTATTTTATACTAACATTACTAACTATCTGAGCAGTACTTAACACTTTGTACTGTCAGTACTAACTATAACTATCGGTACTAAGTATCTAACTAACGGTACTAAGTTAGGAATGTATAATTCCCAACAGTCTCATTTGGTTCCTTAAGAATTCAAATGAGAGGTCGTGAGTTCGATTCCTGCAGGAGGGTTAATATCCCCTCCATGCCACGTCAGCTGCCACGTGGTGCCATGTGGCATGCCACGTGACGACCAGACCCGGTTTTTGACCTGACCCGACCATTGACTGTCGGTCAACCACCGTTGACTGGTGGTCCGGCAGTGGTCAACAGTTGTTCACCGCCGTTGACCGTCGTTGTTTGGCGGTTGTCAACGGTGGTGCATCGGCGTTGACCGTCGTTGACCGCCATTAACCGCAGTTGACCACCACCGTTGACTGATGGTCCGGTGGTGGCTCCGGTGACGGCTGGCAAGCCACATGGCACCACTCAGGTGGTGACATGTGGCTATCTAATGATTAATTGCAAGGATGACAGGTCAGTACGAGGTTCAGGTTCAGAAGGTTCAGTACGAGGTTCAGGTTCAGAGGGCAGTACGAGGTTCAGGGTGTACAAGTTGGCTAGCCAATCGCAGGCTGCCACGTGGACAAAATGACAAAAATGGCAGCTGTCAAAGACGTGTAAATATAAAGCAATCATTGGAACCTTCCTATGAAACTTCATAGGCACGCAAAAAGACCAAAATACCCCCCAAATCTGGAGCTTTGATTGGTTATAGACCTAAAAGGATGAAATTGCCCCACCCATTACTTGGGCTATATAAATCAACAGACGCAGCAACAAAGGGGTGTTAGTTTTTAGCAGTATTAACTTTCCTAGCAGTACAAGTTGTTACTGCTTGACTAGAGAGATTTTGTCTAGCAGTATTAACTAGAAATATGCCAGTTTTAGTTAGTACTGCTTTTGGAACAAACTTGTTTTGGTAATTCAATCTTTGCACATCGTTCCAACACTGGGTATTTCACTTGACCAGTATCCTTACCCTTCTTTTTGTTCAACTCAACCTGTTTAGCCATTCTTTTCTTATGAAAATCACAATCTCTAATAAGATGACTAAAACCGCCACATACAAAACATGCCTTTTTAGTAATCCCAAACCCAACCTTTTGGACATTAAACCATTCCAGTCTCTCTTGTCAGCTTTAGGTCTTGGACTATATGTGTTTTGTTCTTTAACAGTTTCCCTAGGAGTTTTTACATGCTTAAACAATAGTTACAAAGCAAAAAATAGGTTTTTTTCCTGTTCTTTTTGAAGTTGAAATCACTTTTCATCATACACTGTCTGAATCGATTACTCCTCATAGGATAGGAGCATCGGACCAAATTTTGGCTGACTAACAACTTTGGTTCAATACACCTGGTTCAGGCACAGATTCAGTGTTTCTACCTAGAATGACTCACAAGAGTCAAATTGCTAGTTTGAAGGTATAGATTCACTAGTTTTAGACTGTTTTTGGCCATATTGTGAACATAGAATCATCTTATTCTCTATAGGCTCCTGGAGATGCATGTTAATTTCCTGTCATTGGGAGGGGGAAAATGCGCGTGCATGCATTCAACATTTGCAAAATCATCATGCACAGGACTATCTTCTACATCACTTGACCTACTGTCAAATACACTTTGAAAAACTTCATTTTCATAACTTAAGACACCATTATGTACTTGATCTCCATACCCAAGCCCAAATTTGTCCCTAGTACTCATCTGACTATTTAGCAGTTTACTAAGGCCTTTAGAAGAACTTGAAAATTCTCAGGTTGGTTTATTTTTAATTCTTCTTTTGCTTTTCTAGCTATCTACTAATAGTTTCTTATGATATGTAAGCACATCAGTTTTATCATCTAAATCAATTTTCATAGATCTAATCTTTTCCTCGTACCAAAGTTGATTTTTCTGATGAGCAACTAATTAAGCCTCTACCTCTTTTAAAGCTTGAGTATAGGCTTGAATTTCAATACTAGCATCACCAAGTTGTTCCCTTTGTTCATCAAATAATTTTTTAAGTTTAGCATATGATTTCACACATTCTTTTGAACAAAATTTTACCTCAATGTCTGAGCCTAAATTGCTGTAAGCCATAAAGTCAAAGTTCTCTTGTTTCATCCTTGCTATGACAGTCAATCAACACCTTTTCCATCAAGAGTTACCAAAGCTTTAGGTTCCTCCTATTTTCCAGGTCTCCTCCCATTATCTTTTGCTCTATATCCAGTGTTCCCTGCATCTCTTCTTCTGCTTTCTTGATTTACTTTTGATCTGCACTCTCTAGAAAATTGCCATGTGTTATGGCAATTAAAGCACTCAACCTTAGTCTTGTCAAAGCCAATTGGTTCCTTGGCATCAAACTGTAGCCTTCTACATGTATTCTTGTAAAACTTCTTCAGTCTCATGAAAATCATGGCTACTTGCCATTTCAAGTCCACCTCTTCTAAATCAAACTCATCAAGCTGCTCTAGATATTCATGATCCAATTGTGGACCACTGGATTGATTACCAAAGAAAGAGTACATGAGTTCATCAGTGTATGATGAAGAGTTTTCCCTTTGTGAGTTGTAGCCAGAAGAAGTAGAAACACCATAAGCAGTACTAACATCATTAGTACTGCTAGTGCTTTCAGAAGAAACAAAGGCGACATTCTATGCACTAGAAGATGATCCAGTAGAGCCTTTAACATCAAACTCAAAGACTCTAAGATTGTTATAGAGATCATCAAAACTAAGACTGTCCACTCCTAGTTTGGTCCTCATGACTAAGGATACTTGGGACCAGGAATAGAAGTAAAATAAAGACCTAAGGAACTTTGGATTGGCATCTTCGGTGAAGACACCTGCACCATGAATCTTAAGTTGACTTGAGAAGACTCTGAAACCTGTCATAACCTTTGTGCAGTCCTTATGAGTTGGATACAGAAAAGCCTTCAAACTGTTGCTTTAAAATGTATTTCTGCATCTTCTTTGATTCATCATTGCCACAAAATCTGGATTTGATAGCATCCCACATCTCTTTAGCATCAGTCATCTTGTGAATTTTAGTAAATGGTCTTCTGGTTTTAATTAAGACACTAGTTATATCTAATAATTAAAGCCAATAAGCAAGGTGGTTTCCTTGCCTTTCTTTCTCTTTCTTTGGCTTTATATTTCTTTAGTTGTTTTAGGAGCAGAACTTTATTACTTCATTTGTATCTGTGCAGAGCATTACCAGGGACATTTCCTTTTTGTATGACTTCCCATATAGGATAGTTTGTTATGTCTCAAGTAATGTTCCATTTTCATGGCCCAAATGTGCATACTCACTTTCTTAGAATTAGTGTGAGTTTGATGGTTGGTCACAGTGTGAGCAGGCTTATTGTGTTGGTGTTTGTGGTGGTCGGGTGGTTGGTGGTGGGTTTTCATCATCTGATCTTGCAATTGAATAGATATAAAAGGTAAAGGTTTATAACTGATGTGTTTGGGTTCTTCTTACTCAGAGTTTCTTTACAAGCTCTGATACCACTTGTAGATCTCAGACTTAATAGATCTTTCTAGTCTGTTTAAGGGTGGTATCCAATCTGGATAGATCCAAAAATAACTACTGAGAAAAAAGACTTATGAAACATTATAAAGCTAGCGGAACTAACTTATATTGTAAGAAGAACAATGAAATAAAATAAAACTTTGATTACTATTAATCTGCTAGGTTACAGATTACTAGCTATTAATATTTGTGAAACTTGTATATGAAACTTATATTTCTAACTAATGTCGTAGTTTTATACACCAAGAAAAACCCTAATGGGCTTACAAAACGTCTTTGTGAGAGATATTGCAATTATCTATTCCTATAATAACTCATGCATATCTCCTGAATCACAACTGTTTCGTTTACAGTTTACTAACTATTATATGCTAGCAGTACTAACTTACTACTAACAGCACTAACTATACTGGCAGTACTAACAATATACTGGCAGTACTAACTCCTTATAACTTACAAGTACTATAACTACTTAGTCTATTTTCTTTGAATCTTTAGTCATTCTTCACCAGCAAATATAGACTAAGTAGAACTGGTTAGTAGGTAACTCAAATAGTGAATCTTGCACGTGAATTATCTCATAAGCCCAATAAGGTGATAACAACCAGTTCCATTCAACCTGCGTATTCCTGTTGTAAATCACGTACATCCCATAAATATCATCACGACATCAGAAAACCCTTGTGTGTGTATCACCATTAAACCTGGTGTACCTTGCTGTTAACATATTACGTACGTCACCAATCCTCCTATCTCTTCTACTCTTATTCCTCCATCTCACATAAATAACTACTAACCATAATAGTATTAACATAAATACCACGTACAAATTAACCGCATACATGGATCCATCACAACCTTTAACCTCATTGAGCTATAGCCAAAAACCACGAATTCACAGCAGCTTCAATCTTTGTAATCACGTGTAATAGCTGAACAAATCGTTCCCTTCTTGACAACACGTAACATATGACAGCAGTAGTAAAATTTACCTTGGCAGTACAAACACAAATAGGTTGGCAGTATTAACATATGAAGTGGCAGTACTAACCACGTAATTAGAAGTACTAACTTCTAGTTTCTGCTTCTTCACCTCTTATATAAAAATAACACAATCCCTGTGAAGATTCTTGCTACATATAATCTTCCACAAGAAACCATAAACCATGCGTTTTCTTTTCATCATCGATACCAGCAGACCTTCATTCGATATCATATTCAGAACAACAACATAACCAGAAAACAACCCATGGAACCTTGCTATTTAGAACAAGAATGAATCTTAATTATCATCATGCCACGTCACAGATCAGCTCACAATTCAGAACGCTTTCTTCTATTGTGTTTTTGTTAAACCACACCCCTCCACTCTACTGCTGCCTTGAAACGAATTAGGGTTTACATAAAAACCCTAATTGCCAAACACGCCTTTTTATTAAAAATCAGAAAAATTATACATGAAAACCTTGTATAAACCCTAGATATCAAGAGCAAACCCGGTCTGATATAATTGTGAAAAACATTGATTGTTAGGCTTCATAGACTTTGCCCATCTAGGATATAATAACATTGAATGACATGAAGCACAGCGGAATAACAAATAAGAACATCAATGTTATCATAAGGTTTTCTTTATTCATACTAATAATAAACTATAAACTAACTAATAAGCTAACTACTAATAAGAATTTTAGACTCTCATTGGAGAGATCTAACTATAATGGATGTCTCCCTTACCAGGACGGCCTCTATTTAACCATTTATATTAGAGGGTTGGTATGTTGCTCTAATTCACATACCTTTTACCTTTAAAAACGATCTAAAATAACCAAAAACGGACTTAAAATGCCAAATATATGCTTGTTTTGCTAATTGTGTTGTAGCAAGGACGGAATATAACTAAGAAAAGGACGAAAAACAAGCCAAAAACGCAAAACCGGACTCAGAATGGAAAAGATTGTGAAATGGACAAAGCCAATCGAAGCCGAAAAAGTCAATCAAGTCAACAAAGTCAACAGAAAATGTGTGTGTGTGTGTGTCAAGCCAAGTCAACCCAAGTCAAACCCCGAAGCAATAAGTCACACATCAGTAATATAAGTTTAAGGGTTGAAATTGCCAAACCCCTAAACTTATATTTATAAGAGAAAAGAGGAGGAAGAAATGAAAAGAAGGGCCTCTAAAGTATGTCATTTTTGCAAAAGATATACTCCAAGGACTTGTTTCTTCCAAGTCCAAAAGAGTTGTATTTCCTAGGACTTATGTTTGCAAAGAGTTATATAACTCTTGCGGACTTGTCTTTGCCAAGTCACAAAGTTATATAACACAAGGATGAATTATGCAATGAAACAAATAAACATAGGACCACCTTGCCATTCCCCAAACACATCCCATGTTATACTTTAACCATTTTCCCAGCCTCGTTTTTTCCCCCCCAAATCACAATCTCGGGTTGTCACACCTCTTACCCTGCCAACACCAATTCACACCTTGGATAATCATTTTCCCCTCCCTCCACTACTTTTACCAGCTACAAATGTGCCTATGTTGGCAATCCAAACCCACCAAAACCAATCTTATGGTTATACACTCGACTTGGGAAACCAAGGACTATCTAGGGCTACGATTTGCTTGGTATTGCACTACACAAACACATCATTTTGTGTGTCTACAAACAGCACACCAGCAAGGAGACACCAAGAGGAAGACACAAGCATAGTCGTTTTTTCCTATATATAGCTTTGTAAAGCCATTGTGGCAACAGTTGTTCTTAAAGGTTTAGGTTTTTCCTTTCTTTTTATTTTGTTTTGTAAGGTTTTCTTATTTTTTTTTAAGTTAATTCTCAGTGTTCTTTTTTTTCAAGTAAATGCCTTTTATGTTATTTGTAAATTATGATTTTAATGAAATTTAGCTAAATTTGCTTTACTTTGTCTTAAGTTTAAAAGCTTTTCAAACCTTATAAACCCTCACTTTATTACCATATGATTCTGTCTTGGTAAAACTTTCTTCACCAAATTTTCTGGGAAACTTACAAGATAAGGGTGGATTCTGTTGCATTCAAAGGCTTGAATGAATAGCTAAGGTGGAAGGCCTTATTGGGTGGTTTTTCAGCTTAGTTTTTGGCTTATTTTAAGCAAAGAGTAGGGTTTTGGAGCTTATTTTAGGTCTCTAGGGATCCTTTTTAATGGGAAAGGATCAAGGTACTCAATTTTCAAACTTGAGATTATTTACTGTAGCATATAAGCCAATTTTGCTTATTTCCTTAGCTTCGGTGCTTTTAGTTATAAAAATTAAGTCTAAAATGTTTTGAATGTTTTTAATTTTTTCCCAAAATAAATTAAATATATGCTAGTTTAGTTAAAACTGTCAATGTTAGTGTAAAGGGGTAGGAGAGAAAGTAGCTTATTTCAATTTATTATGCTTATAAGTTGTGTTTTCAAGAGATAGCTTATAGTTGGTGAAAACTAGTGGTGGAGTAGTATTAAAGGTTTTATGCTGGTTTAGTTTTTAAAAAAGAGTTTTAGTACACTAAAGTTGATGGGACAGTTAAAGTAAAGGGGTGTTTGGGTCAACCTTAAAATGGGTCAAAACAAGCCTTGGCATGGGTTGAGGTAACTTAGCTTGATTAAGCTTAAGTTTTAAGCTTGTATTAAGCTGTTTTTAAGAGTTCCAAGGTTTAAAAATTGTTTTCCAAGGTTTTCTAAAACCAATTTTGAAACTGTGACTTTTAAGAGATACCACAAGTGCTTATTTAGTTAAGCACTTGTGGTTGGAGTTTAAGTGTTCAAAATAGTGTGTTTAGTGTGGCTAAAAAGGGCTGTAACAAACCCCTTGTCTTTTGACTTTGGTAAGTCAAAGTTCACCAAGTCCCCTTGGTGACAGTTTTAAAAAAAGCAAAGATCCTTCTTCACTGTCAAAATTAAGCAACCTAAAATAATTTCAATAGATCAAAATTTGTGCACAAGATGTTTTAGCTAGGTGTTAGAGTCTCATCTGTTTGCTAGTTTGCTTTTTAATTATGAGCTTATTTGACAGCCTTTAAAATAAGCTGTCAAATAAGCTATTAGGTTTATCGTTAAATCTCCCTGGTGCATTGGGGAGATTTTAAGCCACTTTTCTCTTTGATCATTTAGTAGTTTTAAGCCAAGTTTTTGGCTTATTTTAAGAGTCTATAAGCTCTTAAATAAGCCCTCAAAGTTTCAGACTTTAGTGAGCTTATTTGTTGGCTTATTCTTAAGCCCAAACTCAGCTTTTGACTGTTTTTGCATGATTTAGGTATTGGGATTGCTTATTTTCATTTTTGATTTTCTAGCTTATTGTAATAAGCTCCCTTGTGTCCCAACAGCTTATTTATATCATTTAGTTAGTTGTTAAGTTTGCTTTAGCCTTTTTCCAAGCTTATTTGTCCAATGACTTAGTGTAATTTTAGTTTAAGCTTTATTATAGTTTCTGTCACATTAAGCTGCTTCCAACAGCTTATTTAGTTTAGCTTTTCCTTTTCTTTTCAGCTTACCTAGGTTAGTTTAGACCCTTTAGCTTATTTAACCCTTAGTCTTAGCTTATTTCGACCCTAAGTCCAAAAGGACTTAGCTCATTTTTGCTTTTAAGCTCATTTAAGCCAAACTGTCAACTTTAAGCTTATTTTTAAGCTTATTGACAGCTTTTCAGCAAAAGTCGTAGAAGACAAAGTTGTTAAGCCCTCGAGGAGCTTACACACTTTGCTTACTTTGAGTTTTTTTTCCGGGAAAGATAATAAAAAAAAAGGGGAAAGACACTTGGCCGGGTGAGCAAGACTCGAACCCGTGGCCAAGCGACTAATTCCCCCTTTACTTCACACACTTACCACTGCGCCCTTGGGTCTTTTTCGTTAAAGACTCAAGGGCATTGACTCTTATAGTCATTTTACCCTTATAAGCTGTTAAGCTGAAATAGCTTATTTCGGGGCTTATTTGTTAAGCAACTTTTTGTTTCTTATTTTTCGTAGGATCCTTATAGTGTCTAGTATTTTTTGTAAATTTTTTTTTTTTCAAAGAATTTTTAGAAATAGTTTTGATATCTTTTTATAATTTAATTTGTAAAAGTTTATTTAATTTCCATATAAAATACACAAAAATTATCAATAAAAAATATTTTGCTTTTTTAGAATAATTTTTATTTTGTCATCTTTTTGTAGGGAAAAATATAAATTTTCGTAGGTCATGTTTACAACTTTTTACTTTTTAAAGAACGGCGTCGGGTGCGGGATTTTGTTTTTGACTCGTTTTTTGGGTCAAAACGAACTCCGTTTTCAGGTCTAGTTTTTTTCATTCTTGGTACTTCGCTGTCCGTATGTAGTTTAGAAGTGACAAAATTCTTCGCTACGGGGGGGTTTTATTTTTGAAGATTTTAGAGTTTTCTTCCCCTTAGTTCGGGGATTCAGGCTCCGTTATTTTTTCGGATTAATTTAGTATGTTTAGGATTTTCTTAAACGTTTTTGTTCGTTATCATCTAATTTGACTTTTTCAACCTCTTAATCAATTCCTTCCTTAACTCAATTCTTCGACTGTATCGATTTCCATTCCTGCCTTCGTTGGGGGGATAAACGACCGGGAATAGCTCTATACTTACTTCTCGGTATCATTGATCTTGTTGATTTTTAGATAATATATATGTTTTATTATACTATTATATTTAAATTGGTGTGAATTGGAAAGGCATAAGGGTTTACAAGAACACCTGCTTACTTAGGAAGACTAACATATTATTTCAAATTAAAGTCTTGTTGTTTCATCTTTCTTCAATTTTGCATATTTAGTTATGTAATCATCAAATCTCAGATCCCAACACAGTTTAATTGATCATTAGTTGCTTTGCAGACTTCTTCAAGGAAATATTCAAGTTCCACCAAACTCTTGCACGGCCCTTTCATTAACTAAAATGTTAGACTGGCTAAGAATTCTGGAGTCAAAGTATCAACTTTGAGCCGATTCAACACGAATGCTGAGAAGTATGAGGGTATTCCACTTAGTTCATTAAAATGGCTCAGAGGTCTTCATTGCCGAGCCAAATTGTTGATCCAAGGTTGAATTTGTCCATGAACAGCAGGTAAAGTCTTGTTCCAATCACGGTTGGGAGTTAGAGGTTTTGTTGGTTTTTGAAACCAATCAGGAAGCTGAGTGGTCTCATCAACAGGTTGATCTTCAGTAAATCTTGTATCGAACTCCTGATGTGCGGGTTCTTCTAAGTTCTTCGATAGTGTGTATGAGGTACTTTGCTTGAGCAGACCTGAACTTAGTAGACTTTTTATGAGATTTAGACCCTTCTTTAGACTTGTCAGTTGACTTGGAAGTCTGCTCCTTTGGTGAACTAGTTGACTCAGGTTCTTTTCCAGCTCTTCTTCTCTTAGACCCCCGGTTTGATCCAGCGGAGGGTTCTTCATCTTCATCCTCATCATCTCGACGTCTTTTAAAAGTGACAGTATCTCCATATGTTGCAAGAATGTCTTTGTCAGATTCATAAGTGTCAACCAGTACTTTGTAGAGATTCTTCTATGGAACTGATATGTCGATTGATTTGTTATTCTCCATTTTGTCTATGAGAATTTTCATCAGCTCAAGTTTAAATAGATTAGCTGCTACAGCATGGGATGTCTTAGCTTCATTAGATAAATGAAGCAGAACTTTAGCTTCAAGTTGTTCATTTACTGACTTCTCAATTCTTGGCAAAATCTTGGTGACTTGCTCCTTAACTTGCACTTTGACTTGCTCTTTGATGATTTTCCTCATATTTTCATCAAGTTTATTGATGAAGTCTTCATTTTCAGCTTGAGCTACATCTCTAAGTCTGTCATATTGTAGTTAAACAACTGCTTTTACAGCTTCATTCATCTTGTTGGCAAGGTACTTATCAATAATACCGGGAATTAATGAAACAGCTTCAGCAAATAGGTTGTTTGCTTGAATTCTGAGAACTTGTCTTCTAAAGCTTTTACTCTATCTTCAAACTTGAATAAGGAACCAAAGGTTAAAAGATTTTATAGGGAGGAACTTGGAACAATTGTCGGTGTAAGAACTGGTGTTTGTTACAGAGGTTGAATGAGAGGAATGGGTGGTGGAGGAGGTGTTGTTACAGATGAAGGAGGCATTTCAACATTCATAGTGACGGGAACATCTACCAGATAAGTTGACTCAGTGTTCAGATTAAGAATGAAGTCAATACCTGTATCTGGATTAGGGTTGAGCATGTTGGAAATAAAGCCTGATGATATAGAAGAACTCTGCTATTGAACTTCTAGGAGTGACATCTGTTATTATCACATGAGTATCTTCTATGACTTGAGTACCTTGAACATTAGTCTGTAGATCATCTGTCATTTCAGTATTCTCTTCTTTCCAGATTGACATTCACGTCCTTGTACAATTCATTCACTTCTTCCTCTTCATTTGTCTCTTCTTCATCCAGCTCTTCTCCCTCAACATTGTCTCCTTGAGTTACTTCATCATAGCTTGTGTGTCATTAGTTGGATTCAAATGAGAAGGTGTTTTGAACCCTTCGGATCTGAACCCTCTTCTTCTATTTCTTCTTCATCTTTTCATTCTTTTCATCATGAGTGCCGAGAACTTTGGGATGTAACAAAGTCTATCTCCATCATTGTCTGATTTTAGTCTTGTTCATTATCATCATCTTGACCATCATCATCCTCATTATTAGCATTGTCATCATTGTCTTTACTCAAGCTTACTTCATCATCATCGTCCTCGTCACTGGACTTCCAAGAAATCTGTTCATTTTCAAATCCATATGTAAGTACATCGGGAACCCTTAGTGATACACCAGTTCCTTCATTTTCAAGTGTGTACTACGGCATGAGATGCTGTGGAAATTGGTGTCTTGCTCTTGTGGTGTCAATATCATCGGTTCAAAACTTCACTAATAGGTGCAATTTCTAATAAAGTCTCTAATCCTTAAGAAGGTAGCTTCTTCTTTCCTGATTTAGCTACCTTAGTTGTAGCTTTGAGTCTTTTACCTAGAGAAGCTATAGGGGCTTGATCAGTCTTCTCCCTGGTCGATCTCCATACATACTTTGGTTTTGGAATCACTTTTCTAGTAGCAAAATCATGATAAGTCTTGTACACATCCGACTCTTTCATTTGCTTTGATTAGTTAGATGTTATTAGAATTATGCATCTGTATTTTAACTGTTTACATGTTAGGAATGAATCTCATTTGTGGGTGAGAGTAGGGTCATAGTTAGCCTGATGTGATTGTCCAATCTGTTTCTCTTCTTAGAATTGATTGATCTTTTGACATGAAGTGGTTGATAATCACTTTGGTGAATCTTGGATAATACATATATTTGTTCTTCTTTGACACCTTGTTTTCGATTTGATAAACTAAGTCTTCCCATAGAAGGTAGACATAGTCAACCTTCTTCTGGTAATACATACCCTAAATGATTTGAGCCCGAGAGAGACGAAGTTGATCGAGTCCAGTAATTTTACCACTGAGACATTTGTTGATGATGGTTCTGAATGTTCTCCAAGGTTGATATAGTGTATCAACCTTGACATCAGAGAGTGACTTGATATCTCTAGGGTAACCAAGTTCTCTTATGAAAGCAAGTATATCCTCTTCAAATAGAGGATCTTCAAACTTCTGGCCAGGAGGATTTGGGCAAATCTGGAGCATATCTCTGAAAATTTCCAGATTAAAAGAGTAATTCTTTTTGTTCATCTTGAATTTGATGCAGTACTTGTGATAGGAAACAGTAGTCCCCAGAATAATGCTGTAGATAGGGCAGGTACACTTCTGAGTCAATAAGGTTGTGAAAGAAGGTTATGAGAGGACGAGAAACATCCAAAGCAATTGAAAAGTGGGTTCCTTGGGCTTGCATGTAGAGTGATTCATCTGTAGAGTTACAATTTCCTAATCCATTACGACGTATGTTCCTAGTTGGAACATGCAGCATCGTCAAGGGGCTTGATGTTGTTCTTTTGTAATACTCATGATTCTGCAAAGATATAATCATACAGTTTACATAGTTTTAAGACACTTATAGAGTCCTTTTCAAAGCTATGATACTTAAAGCATGGCTAACACATTAAGATAACTAATCATGGGAAGGGCAAACTTAATTTTAGCTTAGTGGGAGTTAGATTACCTACGTCTTGTTTTAGCTGCTGTCTTAATAGCCAATATTAATTGATTAGATTCCAAAGATAACCAATTTTAAATTTGCTACCTAACACATGTTTTAAGTCACCTCTTGATTAGATCTTAAGTGTTTATGGCATTAAGCCTTTTGTTTCCTTTGGTAAATTGAGTGAAAACTAGGTATTCAGTTTAAACACAAAAACTGCAAATCCGGTTCAAACAAGGAACTGGGTTATCTCGGTCAGAGAGTAAAACTGCGAGGCTCGGTTCACTATTAGTAAACTGGCGAGTTTCGTAACGTCTTTAGGAACTGCGAATTCGGTTAAAAGTACAATCTGCGTGTTCGGTCACTATCTAAAAACTGCATGTTACGGTCACTTAATGGGTTACTTCGGGTTCGGTCACTTAGGAACTGCGAATGAATTCGGTCAAAAAGTACTAACTTTGCGAGTACTTCCGGTTCTTATTACCAACTGCGAATTCGGCTCATAGTACAACTGCGAGTTAGATTGTGCGAACAAACAACTGCGAAGTGAATTGCGTTAATATTAAGTGTTTACCACTTGTTCTAAGATTCAAATCATTATAGCATTTTAGTGAATACACATGAAACATTTTTAGCTATTTTTTAAAACTCAGAAACATTTCAAATGTGTATTTTAGCATTCCTAAAGACAATTCGCACCTAAGAACAAACATTCAACATTTGGATTTTAAGATACATTGTGTATTCGATAATGCATTTACACACTGCCTACACAAAAACCCACTAACTGTTTCCTACTATAAACTCGCAAAAATACATATTCGTCACATAAATATCAAACGCAAATATCACTCAATAGTTTATACCTTATCAAAAAAACTAATATACACGAATCATTAACACCCTAATGTGAACAAAACCCCTCAATCAATTTGCATTTTCACTCAGTTTCAATTTTAAAGAATCCTAATTTGATTTTTGTCGGTGTGTTTTTGCGATCTTTAAAACCTTGTAAAAACAAATATGAAAAAGATAAAAAATTTCGTTTCAAGATGTAGGATCATAAGGGGTGTAAGGATCAATGTGTTGTAGTCTATACCTTAAGCTGAATATTAACTTGAAATGGAGTTGATGAGGGTGACCGATCGAGTGAGGTTTTAGAGAGAACTGAAATAAGAATATAAGTGTTGTGTTTGTGAGTGTGGAAAAACAAGGAGGGGGTGTTTGTGTATAAGACAAGTTTCGTTTTATGCACAAATGCCCCCTTACTTTAAAAACCTTTGCACTTTTCATATATAAGTTATTTTAGGCATTTTAAGTTAGACAAGTTGGCACAAATTGTCGTATGTGAGTTTTAACTAACATACCTAAAACGCGAACTTAAATTTGACTTAATTCTTTGAGAGGCATAGACAAAAACAGTTATAGGCACATATAAGCTAAGCTTAATTAACTTTCCTTAAAAAATGATATTCCGTTATTGTTTAAAAACCTTTATTCCTTTTATCAAATGACTTCTTGAAGAAGATATTTGACATTTTCTCCTCCTCAAACAATGACCCGTTTTCTATTTAAAGAGCTCTAGTCGTTGTTTGAGAAGTCGATTGTCTTTGTGATAATGCGATTTTCTGATGACTTAATGTTTTACTTTTGAAAATCAAACACCATGAAATAAGATTTCTCTTATTTTAACATATAAGCGCACTGACACGTACACTAATGGTATAAAGAAAGCATGGGTTGTGTTGCAAAGTAAACACAAGCCTTTTCATAGTCATTAAGTAGACCATGCCCGAGAATAAATGTCTATTTTGAGGTCAGTGTTTTCTTTTTAAAATTACTTGCCTTTAAGATAATGACGGGTTGCTTCTGAAATAATAGCAAGCTATTTTTGGGCATTGTTTAAAAACTTGTTGTTGAACTTCTGGCTCGAACTTTTATTTACAGGCCTTCGTATCAATTATTAAATGACATTTGATAAGACCGTAGAAATGTTATCGATTGTCAGAAGGACATGCAATTATTACCTCTTTTTAGTATTTTTCTTCATTTTTTAGTTTTCTTTGGTTTTAAAGATTTTATATTTTTGTAATCTTTGTTCTTATAAGGGTTTCTGATTTTTTTGAAAATGAAGAAAATCTTTTGGTTTTTGTGGTGGTGTCATATATTATAGTATTACATATTAAACACCATGA
Source organism: Tanacetum coccineum (assembly GCA_026074375.1). NCBI lineage: Eukaryota > Viridiplantae > Streptophyta > Magnoliopsida > Asterales > Asteraceae > Tanacetum > Tanacetum coccineum. The sequence continues at coordinate 18,935 of BQNB010054644.1, read as the reverse complement.
TATTTTGATTAGGGGTAACATTATTCTTCATGTTCTTTGTGTTGGGTAATTAATAGTCTTCATACTTATTACTGCCAAGACAGAGTTTGGTATGCCAAGCATTTATTTAGTTATCAGTTTATAAGCTAACGCAGTATTAACTGTGTTTATATTACTACAGTACTAATCAAGTTGGTACTGCTAGTGTTAAACTTAGTACTGCTAGAGGCAAAGTTAGTACTGCCAGTACTAACTTTAATACTGCTAGAAAGATGATGTTATTGTTGTTGTGGAAGATTAAATGGAGAAGTTGATGGATTGAAGTGACGATGTTTACATCGGAAGTTAATGCTGATTTAGTCAAATAGAAGACTGAACGTTATTGCTTTAGTATAATACAGTTAGTTGTATGCTGATTGAAGGTACAAGAAGGAGTAACAATATATTCTATATGCTTACAAGGACAACAAGATATGTCTAAAGAAGGAATACAAGATCAACAATATGTTGAAGGAGTAAAGATTAGACGCAAACATTGTAATGTTGATCATTAATACTGATTTATTAGTTTCCTAATTCAATAAAGATTCCTTTGTAGGTCTTATGGTCTCTCTATATAAAGAGATCATAGACATAGTTTATTGAGATCTATACAGAAAAAGTATGTGTGTGTAGAGATATAGCTTCAAGGTTGTAAACCCTATTACTAAGTTAGAGTGATCGTATTAATATATTAAAGCTTGTTGTGTTATATCTTTGTGTCATTCATAATTTAATATTTATATTGAATAGACCTTCTTAGTGGTATAAGATAGATTTCGCCTATTGCTTATATTCATTAATCAAAGTTTCATCCTTAGTAATTTTGGATTTATCCAAGGGTACTAAACCTTACAAGCTAAGGAGCTAAAGATCTATTCATTGGGACCAACAAGTGATATCAGAGCTTGTTGTGAAGCTTTAAATAAGAAGAAGAGCATCCTACAAATTTTGCATTAATGGCATCTTCAAGAAGTTCTTCCAGTTCAGATTCTGATGGTAGATTCTTGTTTAATCATCGTATGAAAACAATATTGCTTCTTTTAAAGAGCAATATGTGATAATTTGTCTTCTGTATCTACAAAATGTCTCAATTTAATTTGTTATCTTCTAAAGCAGGTCTAGGATCAGTAGAAGCTTAACTGTTTATTATAAGTATATAAAAAAGGGAGACTGTGTTAGAAGATAGCATAATGTCTTAAAACTTGAGGTTAGACTAGAGTAATGTCTTAGATGTTATAAAAATTGAATTTGGAATAAAGATGAAGCAGAAGGGAAAGAGATCAGTAAAAACAAACATAGAAATGTTTCAAAATTCTATCACGTCTTTAAATGAAATACTAGAATGTCAAGTAATTGACAAGTTTAAAAAGGGACTAGGATATGATGCAGCTACTGCAGCTTCTCCTGCAGTAGAAGGTTTTGTGAATTTAACTGATAAGTCTGGATCAGATAAGGCATATCATGTCGTTCCCCCACCTCTATCGGAAATTTCTTACCTGGCAAACCTGATCTAACTTTTATAGATGAAATTGTAGAAAGTGAAAATTTGGATGTTACTACTGTTGTTACACCTAGTAATGAAAAGACAGTTGAAAATAAGGGTAGTTTATGTGTTTCAACACAGTGAATTAATACTGTTAGAAGTAGTATTATGCCCCAATAATAGGGAGTTGTGTTAGATGGTTAAGAAGATAACTGATTTTCCTACTATTCCTAAAGTTGTTACTGTTAGACCTAAAAACAAGAAAACCAGTTAGGAATATCAGTTAAGTATGAAGGAAATGTACATGTCACATAAAAAAAACCTGGGAAATTAAAAGAAACTAGCATATCAAAAGTCCCAACAACTAGGAAAATGATTTTGAGATGAACATCTAAGCCTTCTATGTCTGTGAAGTTTTGATCACATCAAGTTACATGTAAACAAAAGAGACAAGCTAATGGTCAAAGGGAGGAAAAACCAGTGTGGTAAATAATGAAAAAAGGGTTGTGAACCATCAAAAATTCTCAAGAATTACTAACCATTAATCCAAAAAAGACACATGGTTCCAAGAAAAATATTAATAGTTTGGCCTAATTTCACTTAATAATACAGGCAAAAGATATCTTATTGTTGTTTGTTGCTGTTGCTCATGACAAGTTTAATACTTGCTAGACAAAAGGCAGTTGTTGATCCCTTTGAATATCGATTTACTACCTTGTTAAAGGCTTGTAGCTAATGTGTGTGATTCACAACAAAACTACAAGATAAACAATGATTACGAAACACTATAAGTTATGCTGGGAATCTAACTTTTAATGCAAACGAAGAATAATGAAATATTATAACTATGATTTTGTATTAATTGCTAACTATGAGATTTGACAATGAAACGTATATCTCTATACTATGCGTAAGGTTCCTTTTATACACAAGGAAAACCTTAATCTTGGCTTATAAAAACGCGGTAAAAGATTCATGCATATCTTTTCCTATAATAACTTAGGCATATCTCTTAAACCATGGTACCAAACTATTTTTATACTATATTGGACTTACTATCTGAGTAGTATTAACTCATTTTGTAATGTCCTTGTACTAGCTATAACTAGCTGGTACTCAAGTATTTGACAACGGTACTTGTCAGGTATGTTTAATTCCTAACATTCCTCCCTAAACATGATTGTTGAAACTTGTTTAACTTCATGTTTCTTTCGGTGTAGATTCTTTGAACTTCTACTGGCAGGATGTATTTAACACACGATGACAAATACTTGATCTGTTCTTAATGTTTCCTTTGACATCTTTTGGCTAACTTTCTGCACATGTCTTCAACAATACAACAACATCTTTTCAGCAACAATCCAACTAAGTTGGCTTTGTAGTTTTTGGCAAACTACCAGCCTTAATGGATTTAATTTTCCTTTACCAGTAGCTTGTTTGCTATTGGATAGTTAAACTCCTTTATTGCAAATTATGGTGAGTTGATTACCATACAGTTTTTGGTAAAATGTCAACATTAACGGCAATTGACTTATCTTTACAATCACAGTTTGCTTTTGGATTAGCCAATGCTTCATTCTTCCATAACATAGTGCATTGTTAAACCATATAGTTTTTTATTTGCAAACTATTAGCTTATCAACAGATTTGGAGTAGTCTTTACCAAGAATCTGTTAGATCCCTGGACTAGCCAAACTTTTAGCATAAGCAAGGTGAGTTGAGAACCACTACAATTGGGTTAAATTGTCATCCCATAAACAATTGGAGAAGTCTTTACCACAAGCGTATTGCTTTTAGAATAGCCAGTTTTATGCCTATTAAGCATGGTGAACTGCATGCCCATTATGTTGGTGCGTGGTTAGCCAATACTCAAAACCCTTCTCTAATTCCATTTCATCTTTACTCTTTTTAAGTTGTTTCTTAATGAACCTTATCAAATCTAATGCAGCGGTACTTTCTACTTAACTTCTAATCCAAATTCAAGCATTCTTTGCAGCAATTTACTATGGATGAGAGGATATTTTCTTTCAACTTGCATGTGATGACTGTTCCATCCTTTAAACTCTAGTATGCAACCTCACAACCCTCATACATGTCTCAAGTGACATTTCCCAATCTTGTTGATCTTTCTAGAAAATCACCTTAATTAGTTATTCTATGAGGATTCTCATAATCTTTCAGTCTCCCTAAAGATATCAACTATAGACCTTCTGGGTGTGCTTTTTGAGTACTGCTTTCATTACCAATCATGATAAGTGAAAACAGATTTGTCTATAATAATATATGAAGTACCTCCATTAGATGTTGAATTTGCGCCCGAGATTTCCATTAACTCTTTTGACAACATGGTAAATCCCCCTATGGTGATGAAAACCTTGTCACACTTAGAAATAAATCGATTTTAGTCTCCATTATTTTCACTAATCTATTGGTACCTTTAAATGTATCAATCTTTAGGGACACTTTTTGAGATTCACTTCACTATCAACTCTGGTTGTGGTCTTTTCTTTTCCTAGCAATCATTTTCATATGACAGCCTTTTCTCTTCTTTTGTACCCTGATCTGCTACAATCTTGCTTATGCACGGTACCTTACTGAGACATCTTCCTTGGAACTATCTCTTCATTCTTGTCAGGATCACTAGTTCTTCATTCATTTCCTTTTAATCTTTCTTTAATCTTCAGTAGAACAATAGTAATGAAAATATATTTCAATCCTCTTCTTTTAACTTTTTTTATACACGCCTTTATTTCATCAAAGCTTTTTGGTATTCAAAGCAACTATGTTCTTGTTTCCAACATGTTTCAAATAAGTCATCATTTGATTATATCTGGATTCCTTGTTGGAGGTTTGTTTTTATAGCTCAGATCTTGTTAAGCAAGGTTTCTTCTTTGTGTAAGCTATTGATATATGAAGAAATTTTGCTTCTCTTTCCACTGTAAAATGTTCTCTCTATGCTTCTTTTACTCTTTCAGTAGAACTATGTAGCTTCAACTCTTGCTTGAATAAAGTATATTTCATTAGAGAGTGCAATTTAGTTGGCTTCTTCTCAGCTAAACTTTTTCACTTCTTTCTGTCTTCCCAATCCTCTTGACACCTTTCTGGGCCACTCTTCATCCCTAGCAAAGTGCTTTAATTCATTTTCAGCTTTTGTAATATCTTCTGAATCTAGTATCAGATTCATCTTCCTCTTCAATATCTTTTTGCCTTTATCTTGGATAATCTTTGGGAAGTGGCTATTATGTGAATAATGATTTCTTGTTGAAGTTATTCCTAGGTCTTCTTAGCATTTTAGCATTTCTTATTTCTACTTTTTTTCTTTTCTTTTGAAATGCTTTAGTTGACTCATGTTCTAGAAGAACTGAGCATTTGCTTTCTTCATCTCAAAGGTTGTTGGAGTTGTTTGAGCTGCTGAAAAAAGAATGTACCTTTAACTAAAGAAAACCTTTTCTTGGTTTGGGCTCTGAGCCATAGTATACTTCTTATAACCTTGTCGGTATAAGTTTTGTTCTGGCTGATACACCTTTGGTACTAAAACTTTTGGCATGTCTTGTACCTTCATCTTGCTATCATTACTTTGTTGCTGAGCTAGTACTTTCTCCCTTTTCATTCAAACTTTATCAGTCTTCCCTTTTTTCTTGGGCCAAGGTGTGTCTCATTGTGTCAATCAATGTCCTATGTCTAAATCATCCATTCTGTGTTTTATAGGTACTGTAGGAGCTCCTTGGAAGATTTGACAGCACAACATCTCAAAATCTAACTTTCTTGTTTTTATTTTACCTTTACTAGTTATTGTAACCTTTACTTCCTCCAAAAGTACAAAGGCCAACATTAAAGTTCTTGATATTCGGCAAAGGTAGCTTGTTTCCAGTCAACGTGGCTGGAAACATCCACGATTCTAACAATCCCTTTGTTCTGTAAAGCTCTCTTTGTGGATAATCCTCATTAATTAAAAGAGATTAGTTTATCTTAGGGGACCCAAAGCCTTTTGGGCTTGAGTCTGCCTAGTGGATCTTTTAAAAGTAGCACAATTTCTTGTGACTTGTTCCACCCATGTATTTGGAGACTTTGTGCCAGTAATGTATCTTTTGGTCTCCAATTAAACCTGCTGAGGGTACTTAACAGGAGTTTTGACCTTTTCCCTAACAGCACTAACTGCTTTACCTTAGCGGTATTAACTTTTGTTTTGAAAAAAAATTATTCTAAGTGCTGTTGTTCTATTAATTGTCTTCTAAAAAGGTGAAATAGATGTGTGTGTGTGGCCAGCTTTTGGTCTAGCATTATTGATTAATAGTACTTAACAGTATTAATTTCCTTAAGCAGCATTAATTGGTACTACCTGTCGTTTAAAATTATGCTGTAGTATTAAACTGTTGTTAGTACGCGTGTGTTCTAGCAGTTATTAATGGAATCTTTCCAGTTCTTAGTTAGTCTGCATTTTGAACAAATTTAGTTTTATGATTCATTCTGTAGCACATTGTTCCATATAGCCTAGTGTTCCCTTTGGACTAGACCCTCATTTCTCATCCTTAGTGTTTAATTCCGCTTGTTTTAGCCATCATCACTTTTTTCTCATGGATAAATACAATCTCTAAATAAGATGGTAAACTTCACTTACAAAACATTGCCTTTTTGGTTTTATCCCACAATTCCAAACCAGTTTTTAGACATTAAACCACTACTCAATCCTTTTTGTCAGGTTTAGGACTTTGGCTACATGTGTTTTGTTCTATTAACAGGCTTGCCTAGGAGGTTATTACATGCCTTATCAGTATTATAAAAGCAAAAACTAGGTCATGTCATGTTTCTTTTATGGGTGTGACACATGTTCATCTTCACTATCTGATTCATACTCATCAATGATAGGAGCATCAAACCAAAATTTAGGTTCACTTACTACTTTTGGTTCATTTAGTGACAACTGGTTCAGGCATAGTTTCATGTGGTTTCTTCACTACAATTGGATTCACAAGAATTAAGTCACTTGCTTCTAGCTTCAAGATTCACTAGGTTTAGATTGCTTTGGACCATATGTAAATTATGAGTCATCTATTTCTTTATATCAGCGTCCAGAAGGGATGTAGATCCCTGTCATTGGAGGGGGAACTGCATGCATCCTCTTTGCATATCCTATCTTTCACATGACTATCTTTATATCACTTTGCCTTCTAACAAAAACACTTTGGAAATCATTCATTTATGCATACTTAAAAACACTTTTATTCATTTGTTTTTTCGATCACCATACCAAGCCTAGCCTTATCCTTAGCAGCATCTGGACTTTTTAGCAAAATTTAAAGTTTTTAGAAGAGTTTGTACCATTTTTTATTTTAGCTTTTTAAATCTTCTTTTTCTTTTTCAGCTTCTGCCAATAGTTTCTTATGGTATGTAATATAGGACATCTGTTTTTTATCTAAGTCAAGTTTCATAACTATATTATCCTCATACCAATGTTGACTTTTGTTGAATGCGTAACTAATTTTGCCTTTTACCCTTTCTTTAAAGCTTGAGTATATGCATGTATTTCTATACTGGCATCTCCAAGTTGTTCCCTCTGTTCATCATACAATTTTTTAAGTTTAGCATAAGACTCTTTACATTCTTTTGAACAAGAAGTTACCTCTGTGTTCTGATGCCTGACCTGTACAAAGCCATCAAAAGCAGAGTTTCTTGTTTATTTCTGACTGTGAGATCCAATCAAACCTTTTCCATCAAGAGTCACCAAAGCTTTAAAGTCTCTGTTTACCAGAATCTTCTCCCATTTTCTTTATCTTATTCCTTAGATGTTCTAAGTATCTCTCTCCTTACTATTTGTTCCCCTTGGATCTGCACTCTCTAGCAAAATGCCCTGTCTTGTGACAACTATAGCACTCGACTTTGGTTTTGTCAAAACCAAACCGGTTTCCTTGGCATCAAATTATAGCTTTCTACCTATCTTTTTGTAGAACTTTTTCATTCTTATCGGAAATCATGGCTACCTGCCTTTTTCAAGTCTTTCCTTCTAAATCAACTCATTAAGCTTGTTCCACGTTCCTCATGATCCATTTGTGGAACAACATGGATTGATTTGCAAGTAAGGGTATGAGAAGTATGTTCATATTGTGAGTTATTGTCAGAAGAGTTAGAAACCATAAGCTGGGTAACTAACAATCATTGCATTATAGTGTTCTCTGAAAGAATGCACATTCTGTGTGATTGAGGCTGATGCAGTAGAGCCTATTAAAATCAGACTCAAAGACTCTAGATATATTATACAGATCATCAAAACTAAGAGTTCACTCCTAGCTTGGGTCCTCAATGATTAAGGAATTGAGACCAGGGAGGTCACATCGTTCAGAGAAAGAAGGTAGAAAGGTACGAGACTAAGGAATTTCTGATTTGAATCTTCAGTTGTGAGAGCCTTGCCCATGGAATTCTAGTTTGACTCAGAAGCGAACTCTGAGAACCTGGACTTAGCCTTTATGTTGCCCTCCTAGTTTGATATAGAGAAGCCTCATAATACTGTATGCTTTATATATACTTATGCATCTTCTTTGTTTCATTAATTTCCACCAAATCTTGTTTTGATAGCTTCCCACATATCTTTAGATCAGTCATTTTATTGTATTTTTGCAAGATGATCTTCTAGTAATGCCAGGGTAAGCAAAGTGCAGGGTCCTTACTTTTCTTTCTTTTTTTCTCCGCTAAAATTTCTTCTGCAGTTCTTTGGAGGCAGACCTTTATTAAACCATTTGTACAGTTGAGGACACTCACGGGACCTGTTTCCTCTTTGAATAACTTCCCAGATCAGGATAGTCTGTATGGGCCAAATAATGTTCCATTTCAGGCCTATGTCATTTTCTCCCTTTCTTGAAATATGGAAGTTTGATGTTGAAACAGTGTGAGGAGTTGGTTGTATCGGTGTTTTGTGATGGTGGTAGTGGGTCGGTGTGGAATATCATCTCTCTGATTCTAACCATTGTAATTGCTTTTGTAAGATAAGAGGTTTATAGATGGTTTTTGTTCTTCTTACTTAGAGTTTCTCTACAGGCTCTGATACTGACTTGTGTATCTCTTTGAATATAGATCTTACTACCTTATTAAGGGTTGTAGCTAATATGAATAGATTCACACAAACTATAGGAGAAACAATGACTATGATCACTATAAGTTATGCGGAATCTAACTTATAATGTAAAGAAGAACAATGAATATTGATAACTAAGCTTTTGTATTAACTGCTAACTTGAGTTGACACAAGTAACTTATATCTTAACTAGTGCCGATAAGGGTTCATTTTACTTACACTAGGACAACCCCTAATCTTGGCTTACTCAAAAACGCGAGGTAAAGATCATGCATATCTTTTCCTATAATAACTCATGCATATCTCTTAAATGGTACTAACTATTTTATACTAATGGTACTAACTATCTGAGCAGTACTTAACATTTTTTTTGTTACGGTCCGAGTAAACTATAAATAGCTAGAGGTACTAAAGTATATGCTAGATGGTACTAAGTCAGGAATGTATAATCCAACGTAGTGGTTAATGCTGTTAGACGAATCGTTTAATGCTGTTAAAGTTCAGCATGTTGGGTTATTGAAGGACTTGTCAACACCTAATAGTGAATCAATCATTTGACTGAAATATGATTATGTTGTTGCAAGAGGAAGGATCCAGGTTTATATTGCTTGGTTTACCAAAGAAAAGAGGTCTGAGTTACTTATGTTGCAGGCAACCCTAGTGTGACAAAATTGGAAGATTTTAGTGAGGTTAAAACAGCCTAAAGATGAAAAGAGAAGCAGGAGCAATGTTGGACTCAAAAAAATAATGGACAAGTCACTGTACATGGAAGTAAAGAGTGTTTGATTACATGTGTCCAGGTTTCAAGATTAAAGCTTTTTATCTAGAACTTGAAGATTCAGAAGATGAACATCAAGTTTAGGGGAGGAGTGTGTGTTTGTTGGGATAAGAAGCCTTTAATGAAGAAACTTGATAATTAACAAGATGAATATCAAAGTTTAGGGAGGATTGTTGGGAATTAAAGTCTTCATACTTAATACTGCCAAGACATGTTTTTTGGGTTTGTATGCCACTGCAATAATTTAGTACTCAGTTTATAACTAACTGTATTAATGTGTTATACTACCAGTTGACTAATCAGTTACGTACTGCTAGGTGTTAATACTTAGTACTGCATGAGACAAAGTTAGTACTGCCAGTACTAACTTAATACTACTGAAAGACTAAAGTTAATGTTGATTGTAAAGATTACATGGAAAGTTAATGCTGATTAAGAAGATTACATCTGAAGTTAATGTTGATTAGTCAAATAGAAGACTGAAGTTAAGGCAGTCTAGTTGGAAATACAATTAATGCTGATTAAAGTTCAAAAGGAAAAAATATTTTCTATATGCTAACAAAAGGAAACAATTATATGCTAAAGAAGGGATAACAAGATAAACATTATTGTATGAAGATAAAGATTAGTCAAACATTATTGATGAACCATTATTATGATTTTTAGTTTCCTAATTCAATAAAGATTCCTTTGTAAGTCTTATGGTCTCTCTCTATATAAAGAGATCATAGACATAGTTTATTAAGATCTATACAGAAAAAGTGTGTGTGTGTAGAGATATAGCTTCAAGGTTGTAAACCCTATCACTAAGTTAGAGTTATCTTATTAATATATTGAAGCTTGTTGTGTTATATCTTTGTGTCAGTCATAATTCACTCTTTGATTGAATATACTTCTTAGTGGTATAAGCTAGATTTCCCACTTAGCTTTATCATTTAATCAATGTTTCCATCTTACGTATTTTTGGATTTTCCAGGGTACCTCAACCTTACAAGCTAAGGACGTTAAAGATCTATGCATTGGTATCAAACGTCTGCAATTGTTTCAGGGTTTCGACCGTTATAACTCTTGCATTCTCAAGCATTTTGTTAGAAAGGTCATTCTTTCTGCTGCTGAAGGGCTTTTGTAACAGTATTGTTCGACAGCTGATTACTCCGTATTGATAAAGTAAAGCTCTACTACTCCGTTCTCAACTTGCTCTTTTATGAAGTGGAATCTGATGTTAATGTGTTTTTATCGAGAATGTTGAACATTGTTGCAGCATAAGGCAATAGCGTTTTTGTTTCAAGTACATTGGGTATTTTTTACTGAATCCAAGGCCATAGTCGGTAAGTTGTGATCTCATCCATAGGACTTGAGCACAACAGCCAGACAAGGCAATATATTCAGCTTCCGTACTAGATATCGCAGCGCTTTTCTGCCTTTTTAATGACCAGCTAACAAGTCTGTCTCCCAATAATTGCTTACATCCAGATGTAAATTTTTCTAGTATCTTGGCAACCCGCATGTAGTGATCGCGTCTACATAAGCTGTTAGAGCAATAGAAGAATCCTGTGGATACTAGAGTCCTCTATTTATGGTTCCTCTTAGGTATTTAAAGATTCTTTTTACAACATATAAGTGCTTTTTGGTAGGCTTTGCCTAATACCGGGCACACATGCATAAGCAATGTAGGTCAAGGTCTAATGGTTGTAGAGTGACATCAGGGTGCCAATTCATCAACAATGTGTGTAGGTATCAATGCTTTCCCTTGGTGTTGTATCTTGTGTTCAAGTATCTCGCATTTCTCGTTTTTTTTAGTTTTAGTTTTCTCTACCATGAGTGTATCCATGGGGTCACTAGATTCCATTACCTATTTTTTCAAAGATTGTATAGAGCATATTTAGACTGGTTTTATAAAGATTGACTCTGGGACTTTGTGATATCTGTAGTCTAGAAAAAAAATGATTTTTTGCCACCATTCATCGACATCTTAAACTTTGAACACATTATTTTTGAAAATTAATCCACATAGTTTGGTGTAGTAGACGCAAAAAATTATATCGAATGAACATAGATTTGCACTGGGACAATATCATTTGCCTTGTTTCTAATGACAAGTGAATATCCACGGTTCCTTTAGGAATTCATGAGAGAGTAGAAACTTTGACGTGTGAAGATCGTTACCTCGCATGCGTTGGAGATAGTTTTAACCATAGAGCGCTTTCTTAGCTTGACACATGATTCAGATTTGTCTTTGATTATGGTCATTGTATTGGTGTATATTTTATTGATTCAAGTTTTTAAATTTATATTTTGGCCGATCTTATACCAAAAAAACAACACTTTAACGGGCATGTACCCGATTGGGTAGTAGGTTTCGGGTAAAGATAGTGTGTCGAACACTTGAAGCGAGGTTAAATCTATCAATTTAATTAATATCTTGGTTATCTAATCTATGTTAATTAACTCCTACTCTAAACCTATGTTAGTCAAAATCCTAATTCTAACAGGAAAAAGGGGGTTTTCAGCTCAGGACTGGCCACAGGTTTGGTTGGTGACTACAATCCATCAAGGCACTTTTACCCACGCGAGCTAATTAACAAAAGATAAAAGGGCGGTCGAGCCAAATATAAGAAAACTATATTAACCACTATTAATCCGATTAGAACGTTGGTTTGTTTATTAAGTGCAATGATTTCTTCTCTCAGGATGGATATCATTCTTAGATTAGGTGTTACATCATCCTAAGACCTAGACACATTAATTCTGTCACAATTAAAGCATCCGCATAAAGCATCCTTATTTGCTTATTTTAATCTATCTTAGGGATAAAAGCAATGGTGATCTTGTTAAACCCTAGCTCATAGAGACTTTACCCATTTACCGTTTAATGGTATTTTTGCACTTGTAGTACTTGTCCAACTTTCCTATGGAATCAGAACTGTTACTTGTTGTGAATTATTCAAGGTCTCCTTCTAGTCACCACGATAATGTAAAACCAATTGGCAATATCATTACTCGTTAAGCCCGTAAGCGTTCCCCAATTAGACAAAGACTTAGAGGACAATATTGTGATCCTATTATTCTAAATATGTATAAATTACTATATATGGAGAGCTTTACCAGACTCTAGATCTACTTGGTCCGTAATCACTGTTCTATTAGTTCGAATGATGATAGGTCGCCATACAAAAGCGCGTGTAGTAAACAAGTATAAATTGATAATATAAACAAGCATTCAACGATTTATTCAAGAAATCGAGATAAACATATAATAAACATTCAGATTTGTTTTGACATCCATTTGATGGATCACTAGATTGTGAATAGCTGCTAAAGCTAACAACAATCTAACAGTAGTGATACGAGCAACTGGTGCATAGGTATCGAAGTAATCGATCCCTTCCTTTTGTCTAAAGCCTTGGATTACCAATCGAGCCTTGAACTTGTCAATTGTTCCATCGACTTCCATCTTCCTTTTGAAGATCCATTTGCAACCTAAAGGTTTGCAACCTGGAGGTAAATCAGATAAGACCCATGTATTATTTTCCATAATAGAACCAATCTCATCATCAATTGCTTTTTTCCAGAAAGCAGCATCACAAGATTGCATAGCTTCATTATAGGTTCTAGGATCCTCCTCAATACTATAGCAGTAAGAGTATTGTGATCCAATTTGATCTCTTGATCTCTCAACTAAGTATAGTTAAAAATCAAAACCATATGATTTAGCTTTTCTAGCTCTTTTACCTTTATGAGGTTTATGAGTCTCACTTGGTACATCATCAGAATGATAATCCCTTTAAGATTTATTAGAATTCGGTATAATATCCTTTGGCCTAGGTATTGAAGAGAAACGATTCTCATCAAAGATTGCATCTATTGATTCTATAATTGAATTAATAGAAACAGAGTCATTAGGTTCAATAACATAAAACCTATATGCCTTGGAATGCTCAGCATATCCAACAAAGATGCAGTCAATACCCTTTTCACCCAAAGTTTTCCTTTTCGGGTCTAGAAGCCTAACTACTGCCCTACAACCCCAAACTCGCAAAAATGACAGGTTGGGTCATTTCTTATACCAAAGTTCATAAGGGTTAGTCTTGTTCCTTTTATTATGAACCCTATTTAATAAATTACAAGCCATTAACATGGCTTCTCCCCAGAACCCCTCACTCAAACCTGGTATGTGCTTAATTACACATACCTTTTACCTATAAAAACGAGCCTAAAATGACCAAAATATATCAAAAATGCATTGTATTTGTGTGTTTTGTGATTTATTACTGTGCAGGTAACGGATATTCACTAAAGGACAAAAATAAAACCAAAACCGAGCAGGGGAATAGAATGAGCGTGAAAAGTCAAAGCCAAAGACGTGTGCATCTTAAATGGGCCAACCCGTACCCAAGTTAATGGGACGGGTCAGCCCATAAAGCTTTATCTATAAGCCTTATAGTTTAAAAAAGCCCAAAGTCCAGTTATTATAAACCGGCCCTAGATCAAAAGCCCATTAGCCAACACTTAACCTAATCCATTACACCATTAGTCCTTAAGGGTTTACATTGTTAGTCCTTGGGGACTAACAAAGTTAGTCCCTAAACTTTTCACCATTAGTCCCTTTCCCTAACAACCGTTAACTCAATCAAAACCATTTACCCGCTAAAAACACTATTCATCTGTCACTCTCACCTCGACCCCTGCTCTAACAAACAAAACCCCATCACTATCCTCAACCCTACTCTATAAGGTGCCAATTCCACCTTGGCAATCCCCTGATTTCTCATTGGCTGTTGGGGCAAGTTCTCAAGATTAAGGGCTCAGATTATACTACTTGGAGCCAAAGCAAAATGGATGGCTAAGATGATGGTTTCGAGCTCACTCACACAAGAAACACACCTCTCATACCTCTCACAGAAGTAGCACAGTTTGAAGACCCAAGACCTTTATAATTCTCTATAAATAGGACCTAGTAAGCCCATATAAGGCATATTCAGTTTTTCCTAGCTTATTTTAGTGTAACTTAGATTATTTTCAAGTATTGTAACTCTTTTTAACAATTAATGAAAGTTTGATGTTTTTAAGTTAAATTCTGTTTTTTATGTTCAAGTCTTATTTGAGTTAAAAAAAAGGTTTTATAAGCTATCATAAGCTCCGATTTACACTTTATTTAAGCTATTATACTTAAACAAGATAAACTTTTCCATAGTTTATAGAGTTTAAGCATTTTAACCAAAAATCACTCAAAAAGCTATTGTGGATGATAAACCAGATTTGGATGGGCTTATGGGTTATACTAGCTTGTGCAAATAAGCTAGAGCTTGTTGATAAGCTCTTTTGAGCATGTGTTAGCCTTGTTTTGAGCAAAGGCTTTTGTAAGTTCAAAAAAAAATCCCTTTTAAAGCCTATTTTCTGCGACTGCTTATTCTAGTGCTTATTTTTTGCTTTTTACTACTTATTATTGCTTACTTA